>JAXGGA010009289.1:0-52204 GCA_038373865.1 Uloborus plumipes
CACACATTTAAAAAAATCACTTTAAAAAATCTTACCTACAATTTTAGATGCAGAAATGCAAATTTTTAATTACGATTCGATAAAACATCCCACCAGGTACTCAGTATCACGTGGTATAGGTGAAGGAAATGATTTTGGGAGCCTAAACATAGATCGGAAGTTATTGTTACCACTCTGACGGCGGAACTTGGGACTCGCTTATTTCGCATCGGCTAGAAAATCAGGAATCGATTAAAACAAAAATGAAGTAAAATATTAACAAAGGGGTAAAAATAGAATCGTTTCTTGTGCAAGTGCGTTTTTTTGGGAAGTTAGAAAGTGCGCATGACCTGTTTGAATGCTAATCTTTGTTACTTGGGACACGTTACCGATCTGATTTTTGATGTATAAAAACAATATTTTCTGAAGAAAAAAAGAATTTTTTTTCTGATGTTATTAGATGAAATGAAAGCAAAACTTATCTTCTTTCTGGGGAAAATTATTTTTTTAACTAGTTATTGAAATACTAGTGAAAATTCACTTGGGACTCAAATTGGCACTTTTCTAAATATTAGCTCAGAAGTGACTATTCTATCTTTCACGCCATTTGGAACATCAGGACGGTTGATCAATGGCTCCCCCTTCCCCTTTAGTTTTGAGAACTTAGTGGATTTGTTTTTTTTTTTTTGGTATAATTCATACTGAAATTTGGTATAATTTACCTTTTTCCGTCTCCCCCCCCCCCCCGGTAAAATTGGAATGACCTGCCTACGTCAGGAAAAAGGCTTTTAATAATAGGGAAATATGAATTTTCACAATAATTAGTGTTAAACCTTTTCCTATACTCATATTCATGACGAAAAGTAACTATGCAATGGTAAAAAACGAAGTCTTTATTCATATGATCATTGTGTATTATTTTCTTCTTTTATACTTGTGAGAAATATTTAATATTAAAGTAAAAATTCGATCTTTAGAGTTTATCTCTCAACCCCCCCCCCCCCCCCCCGAGCCTGTCCCGTATTTACAATTCAACCTGGCATTCTATCTGGCAACCCTGCTCATGACCCCCCTTAAAGAGTCCAAAGAAATCTTAAAATTTTGCTTTTACAACGTGTAATTTAATTGCAGTTTCAAGACTTCAATACCCAAAAATTTTCAGAAGAGAGCTCTTTTCCCGCTTCTTCTTCAATACCAATGACAATTTAAATGTTTCGGGAGCGCTTAGGTAGAACGCCTGTAATCTCTTGTGTAATGATGTCAAGTGGAGCTGACAGTAAGAAGGTGTAACTTCTTGAATACCTTGGTCAAACACTGCCTCAAATGGCATTTTAGAGATTTAAAATTCAAACAATTAACGGTAGTTGATATCCCCCTCAATTTTCTATAGTCTTTAGCTATGTGTTTTTAGAAAAGAGCTCCGGAATTACAGTCTCTATGCCCAGAAATTTCCGGAAGAGTCCCTAAATCCTTTTATTATTCTAAATGTTGTCAGACAAAGCCTAAGAGCAGTTGCTCCTATCAAGAATCATGGCGTAAGCGGCGCTATTGAATTATTTTTAAGGGGCGTTTTTAAAAGTTTTTGTTTTAGTTTTCTTTCACGTGTGGCTCTCGTTTTTAGAGGGATCTTCGTGGAACTCTTGGATGATAAATTTGCTCTTGGGGGTAATGGGCACCTCTGCTAAAAGTAAAATTTTGAACCTTCATTTTCAAAAAATGGAGCTTAAAATTGCATTCTTGAAGCTTCAATGCCACAAAATTTCGGAGCACAGTGCCTGAATCCTACCTCTTCTCTTGATGGTATTAAAGATAACCCTAACAAAAATGTTTTTAAAGCATTAATTTCGAAACATTTCGAGAGATAGTCCTTGCTAACGTTACTACGAAAGATGGTCTAAAGTAAAGATGGCTTAAGGCTTCAATTTTGCAAATTTTCAGAGGGAGATCCCTAACCACTTTTTGTCTCTTAATGTCTCCAAAGAGAATGCGAAATTGCGCATCTATGTATCAAATCTTTCAGGGGAGGGTCTTTGAACTTTTACTTCCAAAAGATATCTTAAATGAGACTTCAGTTGAAAAAAAAAAAAAAAACTCATCTGCTTTTCTTTTACTCTATCACCCTAGTAGCACAAAAATATAGTTCGACGTTTTGAATCCCGCATTATAACGGATCGCATGCAGAAATATATCCTAAGTTGTGCTCAAGGGCGGATCCAGCTTCTGGCTAAGGAGGGGGTCATTTTCGGAAGGGGGGGGGGGGTCAAAGTGCAATTTTTGGACAAAAATGGGAGGTTTTGAACATTTTTTCGTAATATAAGTACCAAAAATGCAATTTTTTGCTATATTTTGTCGGTTAAGGGGGGTCATGACCCCCATGACCCACCCTCTGGATCCGCGCCTGGTTGTGCTTCAGTGTCAAAATATTTCAGGAGAGATGCCCCGAGTCTTCTCAACTCATTTAACGTCACTAAAGATAGCCTGAAATGCAGATTTAGAATTTAAGTTTCAGTAAGTTTCCCAGAGGAGTCTTGATCTTCAAACCTCCATCAAAGGTAGCATAAATAATTTTAATTTTGAAAAAAGTTTTGGAGGGAATCTAAAACTTCATAATTTTCTATCTTTTCCCAAAATTACAATATTTTAATTTAATTTGAAAATTTCTACCTGTCTTACAGTAATAGCGAAAAAAAAGACGTTGGGGGGGGGGGGGGGGGCTAAGCTTGATTATATGGGACCCCTCTGAAATAAAAACGTATATACGCCACAGCACTGATGATGGGGCTTGCAGTTTATAGCCCTGAAGCAGCTGTTTGCTGAGTTTTAAACTCTTTCATTCGTATTTATTTGTACTTTTTAAACATTGTCTTTTTTTACTCATTTAATAATATGTTAATATTGTGATGTTTCTTACAATGTCTTTCATTTTTTTTTTCTGTCTTCAAAAATCTTTTACAATATATTTTTCCATAAATATTTTCAGTTCCATTTTTTTTAATGCTTTGTTGGTCATATGCTAATGCAAAAGTTGAAAATTTTATTAAGTCCATTAGAATTTAAACTACTCCCTAAGACAGTGACTATTTACTTAAGACAAATTGATGGAATGCGTTTAGAACTTCCAAGTTATACTTAACTAGAATTGTAACCTTTTAAAGTTAATTTTGAATGCAACTCTAAACCTTTATTCATTGACTTGTAATTGATTTTATTAAGCAAGGCTTTTACAGTTGTTTTAAATTTTCTCTCTTGATTTTGATTTTGCGATTATGTGTTAGCAATTATGATTCTTCCCTTTTGCTGTGTTTCTTCATATTATTTAGTAGAATTTTAAATAAATTTAAATTTTATATGTTTTGACCTGTGAGGTCATTTTAATATGAGGTGAGATAGTCAAGGTCAAGTGTTTTAAAAACTTCTAATTGAATATTAGTTGCAAACTTGGAACAAAAAGTCTGTTAAACAAAAGCATTTAGCAGGAAATTTCAATCGTTAAAAGTTTCATGACTTCTCATTGCAGGCTGTGTGGCTTCCCTCCCTTCTACAGCAACCATGGCTTGGCCATCTCTCCTGGGATGAAAAAACGCATTCGAGCAGGCCAGTACAATTTTCCTGATCCTGAGTGGGAGAACGTCTCTGCAGATGGTGAGAGATTTTCTTAGTTTGTGCTATTTGTTATTCCCTTCCCCCTTCCTTAAAACTTAATCGTATCGCCAGCAAAATTAAATATCTTAGACTACTTTTTGCGGAAAATCATATTTCTCATAAAAAGTTTGATTTTTAAAACAATTTCAGTCAAAAGATTTATGTATGGAACTTACAAAATGCATCAAAAGAAATTTTCAATTTTCAAACTGCTTCTTCCAGAGGAAATTTTTTTGTTAATCAGAGGAAAAGGGGATAAAAAACATAAAAAAGGCTTGCTTACAAATTTATTTTTAAACAAAGGTGATTCAAATTTTTGCTTCAAAACTCATAACAAAGTTCAAATCTTGGGTACATATGCTTAAGATTTTCAAGAAAAGGAATTTATTTTACAACTTAGCTTTGATATATGACTCAGTAAATATTTCAAGGGGAAAAGAATTATTGTAATTGAAGATTTAGCGTGGAAAAAAAGTTTAACTGAGCAAATTTTACGAATTTTTTGCTTTTTTCTTAAGAAGATTGTTCTTTCTATATTTCAGCCAAGGAGCTCATCAAAGGCTTGTTGCGCACTGATCCAGCAAAAAGATTAAGCATTGAGGATGTCATGAGCAATAACTGGATTGCAGTATGTATATATATCCATTGAGTATTCCTTCTAAATTCTAGGATTACATTTGCCTATGTAAGAAAAAAAAATTGACCTTTTACTCTGCAGGTTGGAGATTAATCTTTTACCACACAGTTTGTCTTTTTTTTTTTAATTTCAATTTTTTAATATGCACTTATGAAAATATCTAATACAAAAATAGGTTTAATTTGTTTCCTTCGGAGTTTAAAAGTTTCCTTCAGAGTTTCTGTATGAAATAAAAGTTGAAATTTTCTTAAAGATTGGAGTGGGGAAAAAGAAAAATCTTGCTGTAGAATCATAAGTTTTCCTTTTATTATAACTAGACTAGAACTAGATATGCTATATGCAATATAATATTTTATTTTCTGAGATTTAATCTGCAAGAAACCTATTTTGACTCATAAAAGGGCAAATGAAAATAATAGGAGAAATGGGAAGGGCTTAACTTTGACCATTTGCATATATATTTTTTAAAAAAATGTTCTTATTTATATCAATACTATCAGTACCCGCACAGCGATGCCCATGCAATAAATGTAAAGGAAGTCAACTGAATAAATTTAAATTCAGTCCAACCCTTCTGAAGTAAAATTATTATATTCTTTAACTCAAATGTGCTCCACAACCTTTTATATTCCACTAAAAGTTCTGTTAAAGTTAACAACAATTCGCCAAATAAATCAAAAATACATTAAGTTAAGTAACAGGAGATATTAATTATTCAATTTAGTCAATTTTCAAGGCTTAACTCTGTAGGCAAATTTAAACCACTATAACTTCAGGGAAGAAAGAGCAATTTGTCTGGAAAATAGACCTAGTGTTTCAGTTTTGAGTATGGGAAAATGTTACTAAATTTGAGTAATTAATATCCTGTGTTCTAATTAACGGAGAAAAATGTGCTAAAACTTTTCTTGTTCAGAAAAAATACCCCCTTTCCAACAATGTATAATGTAATGGAGTGGGGAATGTTTTCCCCCCTCAATTATGCCGGTTACACCAAAAATGAGACTAATTAATTTTAAAATAACTAATTTGAAATTTAGAATTCAGTGTTCGAGGTGCAGTTTACTGGGATACGTAAGAATTTTGTGCAAGTTTCAGATCTGTAAGTGCTGTGGGGGCTTCTAGCCACCGGTTACAAACAAGCAGAGCCCGTCATCTTTACATATATAGATTTATACAAGTACTTTCAAACAACATATTATATTTTATTTGTGTATTCTTTGTAGATACTTTGTAATCAAGTAAATGATGTATACTATTCTTACTTTAGCAATTCACCGAAGTGCCTCAAACTCCCCTTCATTCAGTACGGGTACTAAGAGAAGAAGAATATGCATGGCCTGATGTACAGGTAATTCTTACCACAAAAAGCAATTTATAAAAAAAATGCATGATATATCGCTCTGTGAACTTCAATATAATATTTCTATGAGATTAGAAATTGTGCAATACAATACCCAAAAGGCAGAATCTTTTGAAAAGTAGTAGGCATGTTGTTTGTCGAGGCATTCTGGAACCTCAAACATTTGAGGCATTTGATATGGAAACAAACTAAATACTCTGAATTTTAAACATAACATATTTTTATTAACTATGTGCAAGTTAAAAACTAAAGACTAAAAGCAGTGAATTGCAGCTTCACATACTCCAGGGTCAACCGTACCTACGACAACTCATGGTTTAACCGTGATAGGGCCCTGAAGAGCGCTTTATTATTTTTGAATCAGAACAAAGGGTCGAGCAAACCCTTGGCTCAGCACCCCCAGAGGTATCGTTTCACTTGGAGGACTTTGTGACCACGACATTTTTAACATACCCCAGTCACCATTAATCAAGAAGATGAATCTTTGATCGGCTGGGATCGAACCCGGGTCTCTCCGGTCACAAGTCCGATGCCTTACCGATTCGACTAGTCTGCTGATATCCAAGTCAGCGAGTAAACACTTTTAAACATAGTTCAATGATGTTGCCTCTCATAAACTATTCAAAATAAACTGCAACATATTCAATAAACAACTTTTTGAAAAATAAATTGTGGTTGTATCTGTATTAATATGATGTTAATAGTCAAAGTGTCACCTAAATGAATTAGTTCATGAATAAATTGATATAGACACCAGTTGAAATGTATTGAATAAATTGGAGAATTTTTTTTTAAATTTTACACATTTGAAGTTCAGATTTATTTTGATATCTTTAATAGTCTGACTGAGAAATTATTAAAAATGAACACATATTAAACTTGTGTGGTCAAGAACGTGACTGAAAATTTGCTGGAACAAATGTTATTTCAAAACTAATGCTTCTGGGATGTTTTCTTTTTGTAACAGCTTTTACTTTTATCAACAAAAATCAAATATCTGTTATTAAGAGAGAGAAATGCAAAAAGTCTCAGTAATGCAATGCTTGTTTCATACATATTTTTGTATAAAATCTAAAATATTTATGCTGAAATAAATTTAATGTATTCAAAATTTTATTCACTTTGTCTTTTCAGGAAGAAATGACTAGATCACTTGCGACCATGCGAGTAGACTATGACACGGTGCACCTCAAGAACTTGGATAAAACCAACAACTTGCTTCTCAACAAACGGCGGCAACATCCCAAGTGATCAGCATCCACTTGTTTGGCCAGAGCCTACGAGATGGAAACGAAACACTGATTCGAAGGAGACCAGATCTTCCAGTCTGAATAAGTCTCACGAATCCATTCAGGATCTGTCTCGGGATTTTCCTTTACCACCAGAAAATTATTGGATGGGTTTTTTGCTTACAAGTTGCTAGCTTCTATCATTCTATTATAATATAATGAAGATGATTTTGGAACGTTCCACCCCCTGTATGGGATGCAGTATAAATCAGGAGACTAAAGGCCTTTAAAAAAAACTGACATGATTCCTTTCAGTGAAAAATAATGACAAAAATCCATTAATTCTTTCTGAATGTCACTAAAATATGAGCTCTTAAAAAGGCCTTTAGGTTTGTCTTTCGCATGGCGTGGAATGTTCCTTAGACGCAAGGTTGAGTCTCTCCATAATGAAATTGCTTAATTTCATGTAAAAATGTTCATTGTGGCTTTTTCTATAAATAATACGGCAATCAATTCAACAATCTTCAGTGTAAAGGTTATCTATATTCATTTTCCGTGTTTAGCAGAGACTTAGAAATCTAAGAATGAAACAAATATAAATTGGGCTACTTAAATTTGCTGTAATAACCTGCATTTTAGACCTGTATTGATATTGCTTTTGTGAGCATTTAGTTAGTTTGTAACAAATGATTCATTTGAAAAAAAAAGTTGGAAATTTTATCAAGGAGAGGCTCTAATCATAGTTTTATCCATATCTTTTGAGACTTTGCTTTTTTGAATATCAATGTTAGGTTCTGATTTGTCTTTAATGAAGATCTTGTGAAGATCCATAGTGATTGAAAAAGCAAAACTTACTGAATAAATACTGCCATGATTGATGACTGCAATCAAATTATCAAGTGCAATTGTAATAATACTCATTTATGCTTTTAGTAATGCGATGGTCTCGGTGGTCAAATTGCTATTATGTCATTGACATTGTACAAATTTGTGTTGTTAGATTTTTTTAATTTTTACCAATAATTTTATGAATTTTGCTAACATGAAATATATTTGGACTGCCCCTTTACCTGAATTACCCTACCATTTTTGAACATTAAATCATTTAGATAATATTTCTCAATGTTTTTAAAAGATTTTTTTTCTTCGTTTGAAATACAGATCAACTCATTTTCCAAATCTATCCTCATGTTTATGAAGTATAATTTTTGTGAAAGTTTCATTTGGAAATTGTCAATCTTGTAATGACACATTATATGCAATCCTTTGTGTTATTTTAATAATAGTTTTTTTTTAATATCTTCATTTTATGTAACCGTTTAATTTAAAGAAATCAGAGTAAAAATATGTACATTGTTCTTCCATTTTAATGTTTCAAGTTGTACCTGTTATAATGCTTATGAAGCTAGATTAAGAAAAATTTTCTTGTAAATATAAGAAAAATGCTTTCCACGTTTATGGTGTTCTAAAAATTCCTACTTATTTTGATTTCCAACTATCTCTAGATATGAAGTTGCATGTATGTAGTCCAAATATTTATTTTTAAAGATTTATGTGAAATTTGTAAGTGTATATATATATATATATATATATTGTGCTAATAATGTAAATGTGAGTTATATCTATGCGGGTTATTAGGTTAATACATTAATGCTCTGAAAATGTGCAAAATTTTTCATTCAGTTTACTGTAGTTACTCTTTATTTCTAGAGTAAAGAAAATGAGTATAGAACGAGTTTAGCCAGAACTTAGGGTCTTCTAATGTTTTGCTTGATGATTTTGTTTTCCAATATTTCTATAGAGCAATAAATGATGCACCCCCTACTGTCCAGAAACATGCTCAGAATGTTTATTTTCAAAAAAAGCATACTAAACTGGATTTTAAATGTTCTAAAAATTTATTTTGGTGTAATTTTCTCATTATCCACATGATTTTCTAAATTGAAAAAACTTAACTACTGGTTCTTTTTGTCTTGTTTTGCATTGTAATTTAGGAAACAAGTTTTATAAAGTACAAAAAGCTCAGTTCTGAAATGTTTAGAATTTATTCTAGCTGTGAATCTTGAAATATTTGAGATACAGAATTTTGTTAGATCTGTAAAGTGAAATTTCTTAAAATTAATGGTAAATAGCCATGAATAATTTCCAAATAATGTTTTAATCCATTACAAGGAATGTATTAAAACAAGAATGTTTAAGGTTCTAATTATGGAGTTACTTGTAAGCAAAGCAGATTTATTCCATTAATTAAAACGTCATGTTCCTTGTCATTTGAAATGTCATAATTAGTCCTGTCATTTACTGAATCTCCTTTGAGATTTTTTGACCGAATTCGATCACATGAACAGAAATTTGCCCAATTGCACCTTTTTTGCCTAAGAAGTAGAAATAGTATAAAAAGATGAAAGCTTCTTCCATCATTGAGGGTAGACAGCAGAACTTTTTCATTACGTTAAAAGATGCATCAATTATACATGCATCAAAAACATTCATTTTATAATCGGCCCAAGAGTAATTCTTATTAATTGCTCTCCTTTATTTTCATCAATATCTTCTTCTTTCTGATTTGTTAGTTAAAAAATAAGCTAAGGAAGAGGAAAATGTATCATTCACTGATTTGTGCCATGAACTCCTTATCTTGTATAATCAAAACATTTTGGGAAGTATAGGAGGCTAGTCAAGATTTCAAAAGCATTATTACTTTGATGGTTGTCTACTTAGCAGTAAATGAAGCAATGAGTTTGTGCAGGGTTTTATTTTATACTTTCCTTTATAATTAGACTTTCACTTTCATTCTTGAATATTATTTTTATTGTATTTTTTATTTTGGACAGTGTACTGCAGTGGTCTTCTGAAGTCTCAAAACAACAAACTACTTGGCATATTTGTAGTTGTAAAAATACTCTTTTGAAATGGTCAAATTTCTTTCTCATTTTCATATAGCTCACTACTAGAGGTGTCGTACTGCTGAGTTTTGATTCAAGTCCTTAAAGTTTGTTTTTATAAACAAGAACAGTTAAAAAACTGAACTAGGGATGTATATTCTTTTTAAAGAAAAATCATCAAAATCACATAATTGATTTGAAGTATTTTTATGTTTCAACTTTTTTCCTTTGTTTTTCATTTCACTTAAAGTGAAATGTTTAAAGAAACATAACCTTTGTTCCTGATCATTCCATCTTCAAAATAGTTGATTTCTTCGTCACTAAAAGCCTCCATTGCATTTTGAAAGTTTTGTCTTTCAAAAAATCATATGAATTCTATTTCAGATCAAGTGCCATTGCGACCACACGTATGAAGAATTAATTTTACCGTAGTGCTTAATAGGTGCTAAAATAGCTATTTGGTACAAAACAAAAAGCTCAGCATATAAATGCAGAGTAGAGAAAATAGAAGAGCTTACAGCTGTTTCAAAGCAACAAATGCACTTTGAAGCAACTGCATTCTCAATCATCGAACATCTTGCTACTAATGGATGCTTAGTTAGGGCACATTATGTCTGTGTTTTTGAAAATCTTTGTTTGAATTTATTTGAGTGTATAAATAGCTGAGATTCATTGTTGACTGTTGTATATTCTTCCACTTCTTTGTTAAACTCTCCTGATACATATATATATTTTGTATGACGCAACTCCTCTATTTTAATATGACTCCATTGCATTTTGTCTTTTTGGAATAATCCAGGTGATAGGCTGACATCCATGTTTTCACTGCCATCCTTTTCTTCCCCAATATCTAAAGTGATATATAATAATTTTCATACTCGAGGATATTTCTGAATTGTCTGGAACACAAAACAAATCTTTTTAATGCTCAAAAGGAAGTGATTATTATCTTACATAATAAAACAGTTGACTACAGCAATTCCACTAATCAACTAAAAGTACAAAGCTAACATAATTTTAAATAACATTTAAGTTCTTCACTCCAATGTCTCACTGGCAAGTTCAGCTATGACCTTGACAATGTTTGCCTCTTTTTGTGGAGTTCAGTAAAAAAAAACTTGTTTTTAGAGTGAGAAAAGAGCGTATTATTAGAGCGGAGTTGAGATGGAATGTTATACAAAGGTGCTTTAACTCAATTCAACCCCAAATGCCTTTCATATTACCCTCAAAAGAGGTAAACATTATCAAGGTCATAGCTCAACTTTCCAGAGGAACACTATACAACTGAGAGCTCCAAAAATATCTGCTTGATTATATATGTGACCATTTAAAAAAAAGTTCTAGTTTTCTTTAGATTGATGAAATTAAACTAATTTAAAATTCTGTTTTATTGGGAATCCCCTTTTCGACTGTAATTAAAGGAGGCATTCTCAGTCTTGTACAATGACATGACATTTTGAAAACTTAGTTCAAAACAATTCATGAAATACTTAATGTTAATAATTTTCTGTGCATATTGAGAACCATAATCAAACATTAGATGTAAGACTTGAATTATACTTTAAGTTTATAAATTGCAACTGTTAGAGTTTTGATTTAAATTATTTCTATATAGTAAAGTTGTATATGAAAATAATTGCTAAAATATTTCAAAACTGCCCATGAATAGCTTCAAACCTTTTAATATTCAAGGTATTGAAATAAAAGATGCAAAAGTACAATTTTTGCACTGCAGTAAATATGTTTTAAGGCTTGGGAAAATATTTTCTTTATTTTTATAGTTGCTTAAAATAGATTTTTAATTTTGTGGTTATTTGAGCCTGGCATTGAAACTTTCCAAAGCCTTAAAATGATTGCATCAATTTCAAAGGTTTATTTGTTCATTATCGACATTAGTTATGCATAGCATTTGATTCAATGCATTTATCCTGTACATGATGAGATTTATTTACATCATCTTTGCTATTGAAATCAAATTCTGTGAATTATCCAATGTGTTTAAGTAAGACCAATGAAAAGAGTACAATGGATACAGCCTATCGCCTGGTGTGGCAATCATGTGCATCGATCCTTTTGTGTCTTATAATGTACAAATGTAACGATGCTAATAAAGATCCATTATTCACTCCTTTGGTTATTCAATCCCTTTGGAAGCTTGTTTTTATAATTCGGATATTTACATTTCGACTCTTTTATCAATTTTAAACTAATTTTGTCGTTTGATAGAGATAAAGCACTAAGAGCTGGAAAGGGGACTATTTTACTCTTCCTTGAATATTTATTTCTTTAGCATATAATTAAATTATAACTATGTAACAAAACTTTACTAATATGAAATTTAAAAGAAAAAAAAAACACATAATTCTGGGAAAGGAAAGCTGTATTGGAGGTCCTTAAATAATTTCTAGCCACTCCCAGGGAAAAAATTTCAGGATAATAATGTTCCTACATGATGCAGGAGGGGTAGTTACTTGATTTAATTACCTTTTACACTATGTAAGTTAATAATTGCATAGAATAAATTCTTAAATTCTGTCACTCCACAAACAAGCCTTACGGCCCTTGAATGCAAAAGGCTCCGATACTGTTACATTATCTAAGCTTTTCACAGCTTTCACATTTCTGCTTAAATGTTCATGTTTGATCAAGCCCGCAAATGTAATTCAATAGAGCATTATGCGAATATTCCGAAAGCCCTAAGCAGTAAACAGAAAATTCTCAACTGCACAAATTTTATGCAATTAAGAAATTTGAACTTGCCAAATAATGGAACTTGATTCATGTTAACTATGGGCAGAATAAAGTAGGTCTTCAATTTGCCACTTGACCTTGTTTTATGATTTTCCGTATGTAAATATCAATCAACTTAAGACTAATCCTGTCGAAATTTAATTTTGCATATCTCCAGCTGCTTAGGTTAGCTGAAAATTTTCTTAAGTGTTAGTTATGTGAAAAAAGGATGCTTGAAGAATGGTTTCATGAGTTTTAATATGAAAATCATTTTAACAACTGTCTAAAAATTAAGTAGAAGAAAAGGAATGTGTGAGAGGCTACTTTGCCATCAAGTCAACACATTTTCAGTTCTCTCCATGTTATACACATAATTACAGCGTGAACTCCAGTTTAATTAAACTCAATCATTATTAAATACAGCAAAACCAAATATATTCAATGCATCCATTCTAAAGCCATTCCAAAGATTTTTGAAACTACTTCAACCAGTTTTTGTTTTGAAAATGCAGAATAGATTCTTCTCTTAAAAGAAATCTTATCCAGCATAACGATGGTTTTGAGGCAACCATTTCATTTACCCTTTCTGAACTAAATTTTATTTTGAAAGTAATTTTTAATTTAATGAACATTCTGCTTCAAATGCATAAGTTAACTTTGGCTCAAGTGGATATAAACTATTCCATACTCTTTTTTTTATTATATATTTATTATATTTATAAATTAATAATATATTCATATAGACGACCTACATGGTGCGATTAGGATGACATGGGGTCCAATATTTTACTGAAAACCCTCTCATTTCCATCAGAACAAAATGAAGTCATAAAGAAACACAATAAATTGCAAAAATATTATGCTCACATAAATCTCATGAACATGCAATCCACTATGTAGTAGCAGATTAGCACTTTTAATAAATTACCGAGATGGTATTTAAGTAGACTTAGCACAGCATTTTAAAATAATCTCTACAAAACAAATTTTGTTTTAATTTAATTTTTTTTGTCTTGACGAACATTCAACTATTCCTTTTAAATCATTGAGAATTTTTTTTATTATTGATGCATCAAAAGTTTAATTTCATTTTAAAACTTTTTTTCACTAAACACAGAAACAAAGCCATCAAAATGTTTAGATGTTGAGCTTCTTTCAAATTGGTGTTGCAAAGCGCATGCCTTGTATGCAAGACCCGACTTGCAAGTATCCATGCTCAGGGCACTTTTAAAATTTCCTGCCCCATTTGAATGGTTAATTTACTTAAAACAGTCATGTTTTCCCCACGAGTGTCACCCACCCCTCCCAATCCATAAATGCAGATTTTATTCTAAAAAACTTAGGAAGTGGCTAAACAATACCCTGTAGCGGATTTACCGTAGCGTAAATGTGACAATTGTGAGGGACCCCACGACATGTTGGCACCAAGGGGGAGTACAAAAAGGCTCATAACAAATGTTTTACATAATTCTGTTAATCTATAAGGGATCCCCAAAAGTGCATAGCGACCGACGCCTAGACCTGAAAATCTGCCATTTTGACCAATCTTTTTCTATTACCTAACACTTACACAAATATTTCAGTGAAAGTAATGTTTTCCAACTAATTTTACAGAACAGCTGAAAGCTTAATGTTTAAAATTAAGTTCATATTCTAAAATTAGGTTTTCATACCCTTTTTCTACCTCAATGAAAGATAAGAAAGTTGAAAGAATAAAAAAATTAAGTATTAAAACCCTGAAACAATTTACAAAAAAATATTTCAATGATTTCTCGAAAAATTTCATGCCCAGGGCACGGGCCCTGGATGCCCGTGCGATAAATAGGGCCTGCTTGCACGCTAATGGGGTAATTTGACCCGCAATTTATACTTAATTAAAAGTGCTAATGAAGTTAAAAAAGGCATAAAGCAAATATAATATTCTCTATCATTTAAAAAAGTTATACCAATTGTTAATGAAACCTTTGGCTTTACAAACCATGCATATAATTTTGCTAGACAATTAAAATGAAATACTCGCCTGATAAAATATTCTTTGTTACCACATTCAAAGATACTTCGTCACTTCACACAAATAACATTCATAAAAAATAGTTTCAATTATTTAGATGACTTGATGCAGCTAACCCAAATCTTTTTTATTCCATCGTTTAATAAGCAATTTAATTTTTGCAACTGTTCACAAGATATCAAAAGTTGTTTCATAATGCGTGCCATTTGCTAACAGTAGAATAACATCGCATTCTTACCTCATTTGATTCAGAAACTTGACTTGTAGTCATAAGTGTAGCGTAGCGTCGGGGGGGGGGGGGGGGGGCACGTGCCCCCAACTTGATGGACACTGAAAATTTAGAACCTGAGGTTTTGTAAAATCGAAACGAAAATCATAATCAGTCTCATTTACAGTTTTTTTTTTCATTAATTTTATTTAAGTATTATACCTGCATGTTTGAGGGGGGGGGGCAAAGGAAATATAGGCCCACTGTTAAAATTTTCAATGTTTGGCTCTTTACTTTTTCCGAAACAGAGACGAAAATCTTGAAAAAGATTATTTCAGTTTTCGTTATCGGTTATCTACTAACGTAGCTAGAATTACCCTCTGAAGGGAATTTGTTTAGTCAAAACAATCTTTAGGATTGCCAATAATGTTAAATGAAAGGCCTCTAAAGGGTTCTCCCCCCCCCCCCCCCCGTGCGCCATATTTTATCCTGACTTTCTCCCTCCATGATTATTGAACTACTAAAATAATAATTCGGAGAAGTGTAGAATCATAAATCGTGCTATTTTCTATAAGACAATGAGAAGCAAAGGAAAAATTTAAGTTTTGAGGAAACACGTTAAGAACTTAGGTAGGCTTTTATTGGAAAAAGGTTTCCGAGTCGTACTATAGATCAGCATTTACCAGGACTACTAGTACCATCTTATCCCCAAAAGAGATCAGAGGTTCTCCTATCATTTACTTCCTACTCCTACCATTGACTTTACTATTCCATATTTTTAATTTTGGCATGTACGAGTACATCCCATTGCTTCTGGCTGCCTCTTGAAACTTTTCCAGGCATAAATTTTATAATTATATGTTACTGCTTATTATATTAAAAAATAATTTTAACTAGAAAGTACTTTTTTCACAAAATCTGGCTTATTGTAAGAGAGAGAAAGATAAAAGACGATCTCTTTATCTTGTGTAGTACAGTGAAAAGTCAATTTTTGTAATAAAAGGTGGATTTTGGCACAGAATTAATTTTTATTTTCCCAAATAAAAAATTTCAATTTTTAAGCACTTTTTTTGAGCATTTGTCAGTCATAACACATCAAAGAGAAATTAAAAGCTTAATGCAGGCTAATGACTAAAATTCTCTCATAATGCATGATAAATAAAAATACATCGTTTTTTCATGTTTTAAAACAATTTTACGTTACGTAGCTTGTGTAGTACTTAACAACATTGTTAAGAACGTGTTTGTACTTATAAGCTACGATAAACTTAAGAATACTAATGATTTTGCTTATGATCGTCTTCAATGCATTCTCTCTCTCTCTCTCTTTTTTTTTTTTTTTGAACTCACCTTTGAATTCTTTCAACCTTTCATTGTAATATAATTTATTCCTGATTGAGCAAAGATATTTGTTTCAACCATTTTTTTTTTTGTTTTAATTTTGTTTCTTTTTTCCCCTCTTTTTTCTTGTGTTCCCTTTTTTATTAATATAATTCATTTATTTCGTTGTTTGCTATTTGTTGCTACAGTTGTGTTTTCATGATTTTAATGAGTGCGTTTTAAATGACTATTTTTTGCTTACCTTTATACTCTTTTTTTTGCAAAGAGTAATCTATTTCTTCCTATATTAGATATCAAGTATATTCACTAGGGTCAAAGGCAATGTTCTTAATTGCTGCTGCAAGTTTTACCTCTGAAAATAACTTAGTTAAATATGCAACATTTCAGCAATTTCTCAGATTTAATATTTGTAATCCCCTTCCTCTTTTCTCTCGCATTTATTCCTTGTTGATTAATGTCTATGTCAGCCATTTTTGGAAGCACAAGCCATTTTTATTTCGATTGTGTGTAAAATTTTTAAAAAGTTTTTGTTTGCCTCGTTTTTCCTCACATATTCTTAATCTCAACTACCTTACCTTTGAATTCTTTCAACCTTTCATTGTGATATAATTTATTCCTGATTGAGCAAAGATATTTGTTTCAACCATTTTTTTTTTGTTTTAATTTTGTTTCTTTTTTCCCCCTCTCCCTCATAATGCAGAATTTTAAGCCTATTTTTCAAAAAAATTCCCGAATTTACCCTTCCCCCCCCCCAAATTAAGGATAAACAAGTCTACACCCTACTTAAAAAAGGTCATTGCATCGCTTTTCTAATATCCATGCCACTACAAGGTCAACCCATAGAAGAACAAGAAAATACAGCGAGAGCATTAAATATTGGCTTATTATTGGTGTTTTTTGAGTATTGGTTACCTTAAACTATATTATTATATCTCCATATGAATTTTTATGTGTACATAAATTACATGACCAGGAAGGTGAAGAGAGAAATGGTTGCCAGTTTCCTACTGTGTTATTTGTGTTTTTGTCATTCTTGGCCAATTTATTAGTTGCACATATAAATGGAATGACAACATATAGTATAGATCACTAAGATTTAATAAGAACACTTTTTTATACCTTTTAGTTACTTTGGAAAGATAAAATCCAAATAACAGGAACAAGTATGAAATTATTTTTCATTCATGTATATGATGCTTTTTTTATTTTGCATCAATATTTTCTTTCAGACTGATAACAAAACACATTAAAATTCAGTAAAAACATATAAACAAAAATGAAAAAATACACCAAACTTACATAGTCAAAAAGGAAACTTCATGAATAAAATTATCACAGAATATAATATAAATGCAACGTCATAAAAAAGATCGATCGTAAAACAATAAGCTCGAGCATTTTGCAAACCAACAGCCCATACTTACAACAAACAAAGTACTTGTGTAAGTGGCAAATACAAAGAGAGTAACATTTTTCTTAACATGTTTTTTTCTCTCATAAGTGCATTCAAAAAATTATATTTATGTAACAAATGTTATTTAAAAATTGCAAGGCCTGATAAAAATACAAGGATGCAACCAGAATATTTGCAGGTAGTATTCATTAATCCAGTTAGCAAAACATAATGTGCTGGTAAAAAAGCAAAATATATTTTACAATATAACTCAGACCACTAGAGCTTTCTGGACACATAAATAACAATGAGTTGGTCTTTTGCTGTATTAATTTCCGTTGACAGGTGAAGTACAAAAAGTGAGTAACTTGCTCAATGCTGCTTGATTTCAAAGTCATATTTTCTAAAATTTCAGTGTATAATAGGCATACTGCCTGTAAGTACGAACCAGTGCTGTATACATCGTCAGTGTTCAGGGAAAGTCCATGATTAAAAGAGTGACAGATTGTTAGTGAATTAAATTTTATTGTTAATTATCTTAACGCATAAAACTACAGTAGAGAGTCAAAAATCTAAACGCATTTTAAAGCTCTTTTGGACAAAAATCAATGATTTTTTTTAATAAGTCTATGTAAAAAAAAATTATTACAGAAATCAATTCAACTTTCATTGAGAAATCAGTGTATTTTCCAGCAGTTTATTCAATTTTCTTTGTTTTACTTATGATATAAATAATAGTTTCTTTTGGGGTACATACATATTTTTCAATTTTTTCTTTATGTTCAGTAAACAATGAGAATTACTTTTTAGTAAAAAATGTAATTACATGTTGTAGCGTTATCTACTGTATTGTTTACTTAATTGACATACTATTTTCCTAAACAGTATTTTCTTTGTGATTTTTAAAAATCCTAACTATCTGAAAATTCAAACTACTTATGGTCTCAATTAGTGTGGATTTTTGACACTCTACTTCATACATTTTAAAAGTTACATCCACAAACCTATTATAGGAGTTAAAATTCTATAAAGTGATAATTTTTATTTTTTTACCTGGATACAAAAGCTCAAATCAACAATATCTCAAAACTGGAGTTTTGGACTAAATGTCTTTTGCCTGAATGCCCATGATAAATTATATACAGTCAAACCTCCTAAAAACCAAGGGACCTTTGAAATTAGTTCATTTTAACTGCAGTTCTTCTCATCCAAAGAACAATACACTAAAAACCATAAGGCTGGGATCCAAAATGTAGCTTGTTTGAAGTAGTGGGGTTTGACTGTGTGTGTGTCTGTATATATTTAATTGAGGAAACTTTTAATTATTTAATGTGAAAAATATTCACTCCTTAAGAATTCAGCCTTTTTGTCTCTGAACATTATGTAATTGAGGCAGAAAATCTTTGTTTACAAAAGGAGTTTTTCAAATTTTGGCCTCAAAATTAATGAACTGCTTTTTAAATAAATAAGTACTAAAAGGGCAAAAATGCTTGAAATAGTGATAATATCTTTTTATTTATTTAATATCTTGAGTTTAATATGACTGAGTAAGAGCCATTGAGTTAATCAAAGATATAAGTGTTGGTAACCCTGTCTTTTTTCTTTTCTGGTTGCATACCACTTGTTAATATGCTATTTTAAAGAAGTGTTGACCTTATTCAATTGAGAATTGCATCAATCAATAGCTGATATACAAGAAGCTGTAATATGCATAGAATTCCAGCTATTTTCTAAACCAAATTTTCATTTTTCTTGTGTATAAACAAGCACAAAATATATGTATATAATAACATGCACACATGGAGAAAATAATTTAACATGCATAAGGAATGCTTCTTTCCGGAGAAAAACACCTTCACTTCCCCCCAGTATTCTATAGCAGCACAGCCACATTTCAGTTTTTTTAAATATAAAATTCATTTAATGAAATCAGTCGTTTTTAAGGGAGGAGAAAAACAAGAATAAAATGATTTGGTTTCAAAATGAAACACAGCATAAATATAAAATTAGTACAAACAAAAAAAGATAAACCGAAGAAATTTAGGAGAACATTTAAAATTTATGGTAGCTCCTTTTGCAAGCAAAGTGCATTTCGAATTAATAAAAGATAATACTGGATTCAACTGATTTACGTTGTTCTTAACAAATTACAAAGCAGTCTATAACTTTGTTTAGAATTCAAAAAGAGGGTAAAATGTTCAGCTCTCAGTTAAACTATAATACTAGTTACAAAATAAATACAAAAGTATGCAATAACAAGAGTCTCCTTCATTTTCTATTAATTAACAGATCTTAAAAACAATATTTAACAGTAGTAAGTAATAAGTTATTTTTTAAATGCATCAAAAGTTTTCCTCTTGACTTAAAACATCAACCTGCCAACATTAGGAATCCAATGAATGTGATTCAAATGACTTACATTCAAGTAATTAAATGACAAAAATCTATCTATACAAGGCATACATAGATGCATATCTACAACAGCTTAGAAGAAACTCTCAAATGTTTGGTCAAATATTTGTATTCTTTCATTCTTAAAGAAATGCTGCTAATTGATATTATTGAAAAGCACACGTTCTGTGATCCTGATCACTCGTTTTCAGAAAGGAATTATATCTGGAGTAGTTTTTTGATTTGAGGATATTGTACGACGCCACTGCAGTCAAGATTCAGGGAGCAAAGAAAAGCTGCTACAGAAGGTGTCATTTTAGAAAAAAAAAGAGATTCCAAAAAAGAAACAAACCTGACCCTTCCCCCACATTAAAAATTATTTTATAGAAAATGTGTTTGGAGCATGGGAACAAGATGTGATATGGCTAACACTTAACTGCTTTAAAATCTCCCATGCTTCATTACACTTGTTCAGGAAAAAAAATAAGACATTAAATATTATTTACATACAAATTAGCTGCATCAAAATGGAAACAAAAATGCATAAAAAAGAGTTTTCAATGAATTTTGTCCGAAATTCTAATAGATAACAATAGTATGCATTTTCATACTGCAGACAAAATAAAACTTCATGCTCAGTATTGATTACAAATGCTATTTAATATTACTAGAACTAGATTTAAAGTCCACCAAATTTTATAAGTAATTTCTTTGGAAGAATTTTTTAACTTAAAAAAAAGATATATAGAAAGCAGTATAATGAAAAATATGAGAGTAGTCTTGCTTTTACTTTCTTTAGAAAGTAAATAAAATATTGTACTAATTAACAATTTTTGCTGACTCAAAATTTTAACTACCCCTGACAGAATTGCATCTAGTTTGTATGTGCATGCAAATATATGAAAGAATAGGCAACCAAATCTATTTTGACCCCTTCTGAGTTCTTTATAATAATAAGTCATTGTATCTATATGTGTGTATGAATGGAGCATAACTCAAAATTGTTAAGTGCAGAAATTTGAAATTTCATTTATAGGATTTGTATAAGATCGTATGTGGAGAGGGGGGAGGGGCATTTTTATAATAAAATTATAAGCAGCTTATTTTTACATTTTTTTTTTTTCATTTTTTGTAAACATTTTCAATGTGCAATGAGTTACCGCCCGTAAGCCAGGGCTGAGGCAGAACTGTAGCAAATGCACCCACAGCTCGATCATAGCATCCTAAGACTGCAGTCTCGCCCTTATTATGGGCTCCTCAGTTAGGAATAGCCAATGATCGAGCCGGAGGCAAAAATCCTCTCATTGTAGCTAAAATAGCCAACAAACTGGTAGATAAAGTGAATTTATCTACCAGTTTGTTGGCTATCTTAGCTACAATGAGAGGATTTTTGCCTCCGGCTCGATCATTGGCTATTCCTAACTGAGGAGCCCATAATAAGGGCGAAACTGCAGTCTTAGGATGCTATGATCGAGCTGTGGGTGCATTTGCTACATTTTCAATGTTACCATAAGTTATTATTGTATACAATTTCAACAAAAACCGTAGTAATTCCACATCATATGCTCAAGATTTTTGACATTAAACGCAACCAATTGAAGTTCTGTATAATCGAACGCCTGACACGGAAATGTGTTGCACAATTTCATTCCAATTTTACGACAACCTGCTCTTTAATATACAGCCACTCCACTTCAATGTATTTCTTTGATGAATACTGGAACAAGTAAATCATAGCCATAAAGTGGCACACTGATATTGACTAAAAAATGCTATACACACACGAAATTATGAATTCAGCACATCAAATGTAACATATATTTGGCCACAATAATGATTGATTTTGTTAGAAGGAATGCAACTGCATTTATAAATGACTCCTTGTCCGAGGACGATATATGAAAACGGAATTTGGGCTTTCAAACCACAGGATTCTCTACAAAGCTTTACAAAAGACTTACAATCTATTTACAATCATGTCGAGAAAATGCTAGCACCTGGGATCATAAGAATATACAAAACACTTATGTACATGCCAACAAACAATATCTACAAACCAAACAGGCAGAAAGAGCAAGGAAGCTGTCTTGTCTTTCTTGACATGGCCTCTCGGGAGGAATTGAAGCGCGTAACAAGATGTTTGAATACTGAAGAGGACGAGGTGCACTGTTCCTCATTCTGCCTTTTCTTCAGAGATGACAATGGAAATTTTCAAAATCAAGAGATGAGAGAACAATATCAAGAACAAAACAATAACTTGAACTACCCTTTTTTTTGGCATATAATCCGCATTCATCGTATAATCCAGATCGCGATTTTTTCATGTAAACGAAAAATTTTGACACATAGTCGGCGGCGGCGTATTATCCTCACATGTTCGGTAATTTTCTTAGAACATACCACACGAAAATATCTGTTTGTACTCGATTTTTAATTATATAGTCTTGTCCAACGTCTCTTAGACATAAAATTTGAGTAAAAAACTTGTACATTTTAATGAACCTAAATTTTCTGTTGAAACACGCGAAAATTATTTTTTCTAAACTGTTTTCTTTGCCAAATTTCAAACAAAGTAGATGCATTATTTGACTTCTTAGTGATGAAAAAATATATTTCTTCTGCTTTTTCAATAGCTCTCAACTTGAACTTGGCAGTAACGCTAACACGTTTTGACGCCACTTTTGTTTGCTGCTCTCGTTATCTAATCGCAATGTTGAAGTGCAAACAAACTAACTACTCTTCGCACTGCTTTTCTCCTCTCTCTCTCTCTCTACACTTCGTCCATGCACATTAGCGATTACTCGAATAAGCTGTCCTTAATTTTTAGACTCATGCTGCCATCTGTGATTTCTGAATAGAAGTTTTATTATCTTGTGAAAAAAAAAACTAGTATAATACGCTGCAGAGTTTAATCGGCATCACAAAAAATGCACTTCTTTAACAGATAATTCGCAGATTATAGGCCAGAAAATACGGTACTGGAAGATCCATTGCACATTGATGTAACAATTAACAACAGCTGGGATGGGGCTGACAATAGTGGATTTTAAAGTTCCAAAAGTAAGTACGTATCTTGTTCACCAATTTGAGACGAGGATGCCAGGAGAATTTCCAATTTATGAGTAAAATTAAACTCAGTGGTGCAATAGCTCATGGGAAGCCGAGAACTAATGCACTCATTTCAGTTTTTGAAATCGAGGGCTTTAGAATGTAAGGCAGATCTTCTGGTCATCCAAACGCGGCATTCCCAGTGTTTAGTATAATAAGCATATTTGATACTCATTTTATCAACCCACTGAAAGGATGAAAGGCTGAGCCAACCGTGCCCAACCCGGAAATCGAACCTGGGTCTGCAGTGTGGAAGAGCAAAGCAATTCGACGAAGCCACTGGGCTTCCAATTCATGATCTGACATTGGTAAATCAAACAGGTTCACATACCTAGCAATTACTAGATATCAGAGTTCTAATGATGTGAGTTCTTCAGTGAAAGTTGGAATGTATTAAGAAAAAAGGAACTCAAAACTCAAAATTGTTGCATCAATTAAAACATAAAAGCATAGTAAGATGATCATATGAACCTCTGTTATTTAGTTTCATACAGTGCCCAGTGTATCTCCTTCCGAGGAAAAGGCAGAATGGATGGAATGCACCTCGTCTTGAACAGAAACAGCCTCCCTTACGAAGTGGGCCAGCCCTGTGTAGCTATTTTCAGCAAATACTGAAACGACGCTGACTTTGGGATTTGTCTGACCACGAACTATAGTTGAGCAAAGATTCTTGAGAAAGCTACACCTGAGTCCACTGTTCGGAGGGAGACTCCTTAGAGCTGTCTGGTGGTGTTGAGCGACGCTCCTTCTGCTTTGCGCTCCCTGTAAACACAAAGAAAGTTGAGCATCATCTTGGTAAATGAAGAGGGGCATTAATTCTGATTTGAAAATATATATATATATAATGTATTATATGTTTTATTAATGGATATGTATTTATTTTCCTTCATTGATATTGTGATTAACTCAGTTATTGGTATCAATTAACAAGTTTAAATATCTTTGGAAGAAAACCCCCTTAAAAGATTTTTTAGCGAGCTTTTCAACGAGACCAGAACCGAGAAGATCCGATAATTATTTTAGGTAGAAAGAGCCATTTTAGGTCATTTTTGAGTCCTTAAATTTAAATTTGAATGGATCGGTACTTTTTTTGGCGTTCAAAAGCCCCCTACAACTCTTCCTGGGTGCCAAGTAGCTCCCTGCCAAATTTCGTCCAGATCCGACATAAGCTGTGGATTTGTATGGGGAACATACACACATATTCTGTTTCATTTATATGGATTAGACTGTAAAATCAAAAATGTAAGTTAAGATATTAATATTGATTAAAATGTTATTGATATATTTTCCAGGAGTCTAGACTTAAGTAATCATAAGAGCAAGAGCATAAATAATCATACTAAGTATAAAACAAATACCTTTGGAAATATGAACAAAACTTTCACTTGAGCTAGAACTACTTGTTTGAGCATCCTTAGAGTTGAACTGCAACAGACAAAAATACAAGGTTATAAACAGTGTTAGAAATCAGAATCTAAATCCAGGTGTCATGATGACGCCTGGTTTAATTTACGAGGTGTCAAAATGAACAACCAAGGTGCCATTCTCTAAATGAATCAAAGATATATGATCTGTTAAATATTAACATTTTTCAATTGGAAAAACAAGAAAATTGATGTTTTACATGATTGTCATCGCCTAAGATTCTGTAGACTTAAAATAAAAATGAAGGAGTTTTGAAGGAGTTAGTACCAAAATACAGGATTTTGAAGGGCCCTTCAACCAAATTTCCTAAATGAAGGAGTATTGGAGGAGTTTTGAAGGAACGTACGAACCCTGGGTAAATATTGGACTAGCATGTACGTAAAAACAGGGATTACCAAACAAAATATAAATGAATAATAATAAACATGATAACAAATATTACATTAATCATTCTCCACATAACCAAAAGGAATGAAATAACACCCTACCTTAGTCAGGGACGTCAGTCTTCCGAATGCCTTAGACAGTGTCTCGCCAAAGCTGGCTGGCTCTCTGCCAAGAGGAGCTGTCTTTTTGTGGAGGTCTAAAAGAAAAACAAAGAAAGAATAGGCTATAAAACATAACATCCAGACCAAAACCAAATCCAAGACAGATGAAATCAAATTGTTAGATATTCTGGTATTGATTTAAAAAGTAAACAATCAGAGATAAGAAATGAAGCATATACACTATCAAAGATTATTTTTTAAAAGAAACAATTCAAGGTGATTTCAAACATTACAGTTGTTTTATGTGTATCAATAATTAAGAGAAATTATTACTCCTAAAAATTAAAAGTTCAATTTCAGGCAGAAATGTCCTAACTTCGACTGCAAGATCATTCATTACAATAGAGGAATCCTTCTTAAATAAATGAAAAGTAAATTTCTTCAAGTCCCTTATTTTTCTCAGTTCAATAAATTATGAGACTGTTTCTAGTTTTCAAGTTTGGTGGCCAACTAGACAACTGCACAACATATGCTATTTAAATAAAATTCATCTGATACAGCATTATGCGAAAGCACAGAGGCAACAAACATACCCTAAAAATTTCGCAAAACTAATGAGGTTTTGAGGAATTTCAGGACGAAGCCATAGAGATTCCGGAATTTGCTTTCGTTAAAACTCTTACGTATCTTAATGGGCTTACATTACTGGTTTAATTAGTCAAAAATAACAGATGATGTGACAGAAATAACAAGTTACTTCTTAAATAGTTTGTCAAAATACCTTTTCCACTGTCTGCACTATCTCCTGGATTCATTTTCGGCACTTTAGAGAATGGACCCCCTTCAAGCGGGACTCCCTGAAACAGAAATGTTTCAAATACATCAAATAAACATCTATAACTTCCATCCCATCCTTCAAAAGACAAAAAACAATCACAATATTTTGTCCATAAACCATATGATACAAAATGGATGAGAAAAATACTGCTGAGGAATTTACTATTAGCAGGGTGTTGACAAAGTAAGAGAATAAGAAAAATTTAAATCCGGATTTCTTGCATTTAAATAGATTAACCTTAACAGAAAATAACGGGTAAAACTGAACCTGTACATGATACATTATAAATTATCTCAAAGGCAACTTAAGAAATAGCCACTTTATATGCCTATTTTTGTTTGAATGCTTAGACATATTATATAAATTGAGATGCACTAACTAAAACCTGCCTCGCAAAAAAAAAAAAAAAAAAAAAAATTAGGGTGGCATTTTTTTTAAAAATCAAAGCAAGAAATCCTCTGCAAAATTACTTTTGTAAATAAGTGCACCGGAAAGAAAAATGCACGCCTGATAAATGTGGAATGAAAAATTGGAACCAAAATATTCATCGCTGAACATTTGAAAAGTTAACCCACTTACTTTTTCGGCTCGACCCGAGGCAGCTCCGGAGACAGTCTCTTCTGGAAACCCTATAGAAGAGAAAAGGAAATATTTAAAGAGCAATCCTTGGGTTTGCAAAACTACAGCACGACCTTTGAATACCAAGTATATACTGAATGCTAGGAACCACTAAATTACAATTAACTAAAATACACAGTGGTCATACTTTTTAGTCTTCTATGTAATAAATATACTAATTGATATGGTACATGCAGAACACATAAATAAAAGCATTAAAACGTAAATTCCAAGTAAAACATAAATGTACACTAAAGTAATTATAAACCACAATATTTTCAGTCCCTAAAACAAAACCAGTATTTAAATTAAAGTGAAACATGATTTCAAAAATTGTTTTTAATATTTTAGCATACATTGGACAACAATAAATATTTTTGCTTGATATGTATAGTCTTGAGTAAAAGGAGAATCAGAGGGGACATGATTCAGTTGTTTAAATTTATTAAAATGAATGATGTTACGGGGTTAGATTTTTGCATGGAATGCAGGACAAGGGGTCATTGTTTTAAGCTGTTTAAATCCTAGGCTAATCTGGAAATTCGGAAAAATTACTATTTTGGCAGGGCAGTGGGAACTTGGAACAGCTTACCGGAAGAGAAGGTAAGGAGCAATGAAGCAGATAGCTTTAAGAGGGCCATTGATCTTCATTGGGGTCTATAATTTGACTCCCTCTTGGGCCCAGAGCTTGTTGCTGGTCGTCGCATTTGTATTTGTATTTCCGCAGTTACTTATTTTTTAATAAAAATTTTAGGTAGTCTAGGACAAACGAACACATGTTTTTATGTGAATATTCCCCCATGAAAATAAGTTCTGAAGATTATAGGGCTCTTGGATTTTTTTGTTAAAGTATGTTAAGTATGTGTAGCCAAATACTTATTTTTTTTCATATAACTTGAATTCTATTATTTTTACTTGTCCTCAGTTCTCATCACGTTTCGGCAGTACAGCTTAAGCTATTAATTAACAAAAACAGCTACTGTAAAATGATTCGCCCACCAAAAAAAAGTTACTGCAGTCTTTGCAAATATTTATATATATTTTTTTTATGATGACATTTTAAAAATCTTATTTTTATACACTCAATTCAAGTTTGCTTGTAACTTGTAATTGCAGAAAACAAATCTACATTATAACTGAACTGCTAAATAGAAATTTTTCATCTGTTGGACAGCACAACAAAGATATTAAAATATTGCATAAGTATTCTGTCTTTGCAAAGAATGCAAAATAACCATAGAAACTAAAAGGTTGTTTCTATGGTTATTTTGCCATTGGTTGAATGTTGATTGAGCAGAAGCAAATACGGGACTTTGTCATCACCATGATATATTACGGCTAGAGTAAACAAAGTCAAAGCTAAAAAAATTCCAAATATTTAAAATAAAAGAATGTACAGTACAAACACCTTTATTCCTGTAATTTTTTTTAAATAAAAAATAGGCACTTTTGTGATTTTTCTTAAAAATAAAAAGAATGTTAAGGGGTTAATTGAAAAATCAAGGATTCACTTGGTTACGAAAAATAAATCAATGCTGCTTTGCACACAAAAAAGTTAGTTCTAAAAATAAAGTGATTAATGTGATAAATGCAAAAACATAAAACTCCGATACTACAAAATAGCAGAGAAGACATACCTTCTTTGGAAGCCACACTGATTTCCAAATTATCAAGTTCAACCATGCTCCTGCGAGCATGTATCTGTTCTTTGAGCCGTGCAGAAGGAGCAGGTCTAATGTCCATGTCATCATGAGATCTTCTCTGCTCCCAAGATACATGCTGTTTGTGTCTCCTTTGGAGGGTGTCAAAGTATACTCGCTTTGGCACACCATCGTCAGCACTTCGGTATTCTGAATCCCTGGAGAAGGGTCCACTAGTAGCTCTAGTAGTACCATAAGTCCCACCATCAGATTTAGAATATTTATGTATAGCTGCAGGATTAGAATAAATACTTTGATACACATTCTGATGCTCTTTGTTCATAGCATGCATATAGTCTCTCTGAGCATCATATATATTTTCATAATCTGCATATGTGGTTCGCTGTCCAGTATATGGGCCATATCGAGGCTTTTCCTTCACAGTCCCATAGATCCCGTTTTGAACAGGTTGGACATTCCTGAAACCTATAGCATCTGGATAGAATTGCTTTCCATAGGGTCTTGGGTGAGAGTAGAGCCTGTCGTAATTGGTGAATGGATAAGACCTGGACATATGAACTTCATTAGGAGGAGGTGAAGTATAAGCACTTTGATGATGAACTATGGAGGGATTCGGCTCCTGGACCCGGGATTCAACATGGCGGCTTTCCCGGACAACAGCATGGTGTTCAGAACGATCAGTGTGTCTAGGATCTGTTAATTCACCAGAATTACCAGGATGAGGCACAGAGTGCTTCGGGGATGCGATAGATACAATGTATCTTCCTCCATCCCGATTGGCTATCTGGTCACTCTTGTACTGTTCACTAGAAGCGCTTTGGTCCTGGTTGTTGTTCTTAATATCATAATGGAATGTCCTGGGAGGCTTAGGAGGTCCTGGAGGAAATGCATTCTGGTGACCGATTACACCGTAAAGACCAGGAGAAGAATTCTGAGGAACAAGACGTGATTCAAGATGGGAGGAAGGCTCATTTTTCCTGGTGTCCTTACTAACTTGACCATATGCAGGAAATGTTCTGTTCAGCTCTGATCCAGATTTTGGGATATCTGATGATGAGGGTATAATTTGAGGACCAGAGGTAGACCTCTGCAAGCCATACAGAGGCTCATTTTGAACAAAGTACTTCTTGTCCTTTGCAGCAGTCTGAGAAGTGGCTTTGTCAAAAGATTCAGTGTATTTGTCATAGGCAACAGGTAACTTATGATAAATGGATCCTTGAGATTTGGGATAAAAGTGAGATTCATACATATTTGCTACATTTGCAGTCGGTGGATTTCGATTGATGGCTTTGTGTTTTTCAGATTCATATTTAGCATCAATAGCAGTTTGACGATTAACAGGAAAATACCTGGGGTCTGATCGGTCTGCAGCAGGGCTGGTAATGGCTGAATTCCCAAAGCTTTGATTCAAGTTACTATTCTTTAGGTTTAGAGGTGATTTAGGCATTGCATGTTTGTTTTGATCAGAATCGCCAGAAGTCAGTTTGGAGCTGGTGGATACCATATCACTGGAAGATGCACCAACAGTTGAAGTGGAGGATAATTTTGGATGAGGTTTTGCCACGTGCCCTCGTTTGGATTTGGGAGGTGGACTGTGTAGCAGTAAATTTTTAGCATCCAGATCATCAGATTCCTGTTTACTACTTTCACTTTTGCTGGTAACCTGTCTATCCTTAGGGCTCTTAATCAGCTCTTTTGATTTAGATTCTGATTGTTCCTTTTTTGTAGAAATTAAATCCCGAGATTCCTGCCTTGGCACAAATTTAACTGGCTCTACAGTATTTCTGAAGACATGCTGTTTATCAGGATTGGAGACTGCGTCATCTATGTAGGATTTCCTGGAGGTGAGATCTATGATGGCACCACGAGGATGACATTTCAATTTGTCCTCAATCTGTCGAATATTTTTCTGTGCCAGAGAATTGATATTCATGTATGTTGTTTCATGAAGGTAGGACAACTTGTCTTCACTATTTGCTTTCTCAGTTGGAGCAAAAGGAAGTTTTGTGTGAGTTTGATCAGTCAAGCTTAACTTTGGCTTGACGAGTTGTTTCGCAACGTCCCCGCATCTTCCGGTACTCTGTTCTGGGTCTGAAAAAGACTGCATTTTATGTAGAGTGAGTTTTTCTACATCTTGAGAATGCCTCCTGCTCTCTTTGAAAAGATCTGAAGATTTTCTTTCTTGACTAGATATGCTTATGGAATTTCTAATTAGTTTTGATTTTTCCGCATCCATTTTACCAGAAGAAGTCTCGTGATGCACAGCATCTTTGTGTGTAGAATACAACAAATTCTGATTTTCTTTTGAAATATTTACATGAAATCTTGGCACAACATTTTCGGGAGATATTTTCTCTGAAACATTTGTGACTGCTGTAGGGACTGTGGGGGCTGGTTTTTTCTTCACTGGTAGTTCTGGTGGTTTGTCCCTTTTGGTATCTGCAGAATTACTTTGCTTTAGCTTTAATTTCATAGATGTGTAATTTGACTCCATACTTTTAAGAGGCTTGGAAGAACTCAAAATAGCATCTGTACAAGAATTATTAGTATTTTCTTTATGACTATGAGGTTTTTTTGTATCATTAAATAATTGAGAAAAATCAAAATGGCTATTTTCTTGAAAATGTTGCTTTGATGCAGAATAGATGGAGTTTTCTGACTGGTCACTAAGTACACAATTCCCTTCTTTGCTCTGTAGCCCAGATCTAGTCTCATGGCTCCCATCAGAACCTTGTTCAGTGTCATCAGAAACAGTGAACGTGCGACCAGAATGGCCAATATAATGACTGTGACTGCGAAACAGCGGTCGTCGTTGTTTTGAGGATTCTGGAGTGTCTGTTGTGCTCTGAGGATTTTTTTCAAACAATGCTTTGAGTTTCGCAATGCTGGGTCGTCTAATAACAGTTGCTTTCCCTACCAGCTTTCCTGCATGCATGTCCTCAGGAGAGCTGTTTTTTGAGGGCGTTTCAGGAATGAATTGAGTTTGCTGATATACTGTAGTGGAATGCTCACCAGATGAAAGAGTTCCAACAAAATTGTTGCTTTCTCCATCAGGGCTTGTGGAATCGGAATGTTTTTTATCAGAATGTTTGGTAATCTTTGAGAGAGCTTCCCCTTCACAGTAAGATTCTTTTGATTTTATGTCTTCCACCTTCTCTGCTGCCTTGTTCCAGCCGGATATAAGTCTCTTGACGCTCTCTTCACGGCACAGTTTCAACAGGATTTTGGAATTTCTGGAGTAAGGAGGATCAGTTTCATGGCCATCTTTTATGTTCTTTTCCAAATCTTTTTCAGTTGCAAAGTTTCCTCCCTCATCATGTCGGGTTGTTGTTTCAATGGCAGTGACGGATCTATCACAATCCCGCGTGAGAGCAGGCTTCTCAGTGTGACAGGAAGTTTCTGAATTAAAATCTTGAAGTAAATTGACTTGAGGTGTTTCTTTATTCCCCGAAGGAAATTCGTTGAAGGCTTTCAGAGAATGCAATTTTCTTTTTGCTGAAAAATATATTTTTAAGTTAGTAACATTAAAAGATAAACATAATCACAAAACATGGTGAAATAGACAGAGCAAAGGGTAATTTCTGGCTTGGAAGAGAAAACATTGACTGATATATTTATTTCAATGGCAGAGCATGTTGATATTTGATTTAGACACATGCTACTGGTCAAAATCTCAAAATCAATTTAGTATCGAACCAAAAATTTGGTATCAATATTTATACCCAAGTTAAGCTAAAGAAACCATGAACAAGCCTTAAATGATAATAAAGAAGGCACTTACCAACTTTATCTTCCAATGCAAAAGGTTCCTCTATCTCAATTGGTTCTAATATATCTTCATAAATATCTTCTTCCTGTTAGAAAATAAGACTTGAGCTTCAGAACGGGCGGGGTGAAAACAAAATGTATGGAGTTAGGTGGAAGGAATTTCGGGAAAATGTGCAAAATAAACAGATGTAAATAATTTATGATGAACATTTGGCAAATACTGCACATACAAAAAAACTAAATCATAGTTTTGGATGAATAGCTTTATGTATCAAGTTGAAACTAGTTTTTTTTTTGAGAGGAAATAATAATACTTTTCAGAGTCAGAAATGCTCAAGCAATTTTGTTTAAGTAAATGAGGCTATGCTGTGTTTTTCCGAGGATTGCAAAAAAACTTACATTTTTCTTGCAAGAGTTGTAGAAAAAGCGAGGTAAGTAAAGTATTCAAAAGCAAGTTTTGTTAAAGTGTTTTAAAATATTACAGAAAAGTTGAAAAGTTAACTGGCTAAAAAATTAAAAAGAAAGAAGAAAAAATGAAAGGTAGATACAAGTATATAATAGTGGTTAGATATTTTAAAGCAAACTTTAAGCCAAGTCTAAAGACACACAGTCTTAGTGTTCCATATCTTAGTACTATACTAATAATAGCACAAAAAAATACTTATAAAAGAACAATAACTACATGTTACCAGTAAATTATAGTGTAATACTATGAATGATTGTACTAATATTATAACTTAGATATAAGAACTGTCGGCACTGAATTATGATGCTGACAGTGACTTTGAGTTGGAAAAAAATGGCTCACAACCAACATTATTTTTACTCTAGGAAGTAGGTAGTTTTAAACAGTACATTATTTTTTAATCGTTTTATTGCAACATATGAAAATGCTTTAAACTGATTTAATATGATCATTTTGTATGCCATGATTCCACAATTAATCATTAATCCTATTTGCATAGTTATATTGATATTTTTAGCAATATAAATGTAATCTGCTGTACGAGTCACTTTTTCTTCACAATCAAATCTTTAAGCAGGGGTCTGTCCAGGATTTTTCACAGGGTCCGTTTTTGTGAAAAACTAAATAATTTTGTGAAAAATCAACTAATTTTGTAAAAATCAAACAATTTTGAAAAAAAAAAAAGCAAAAAAAAAATTTTATTTTTTGAATTTAATAAAAAATAAAAAATAATTTCATTTATTTTCCTCTACAAACAGCGTACTAAACATCCAAAATGCGAAAAATCCGATTACTATAGCGGATGCAAAGAGATTGCAGTTTTAAAAGTGCATCAAAAACATAAAAACGGCATATAACGAGTTCATTTTGGTTAAAAAAAGTTTTACAACGGCATTTTAAAAGTCTATGATAAACATATTATTAATATCTGTTGACACAATGGATTGAAAAATAAAATGAAACGATCCATCCAGTGTTTGACATTTACTCATAAAAGAAGTTTATTTTGCTTTAAAAATTATAAAATAATGATCTGAACAAAAAATAAAGCGAATTTTCATTTATTTGCCTCCCAATAAAGAGTAATTAGCTCGAAAAATAAGTAAAATTTGATTTTCATATCGGATGCAGAGAGGCATTTTTCAAAATGAAAACGTCAGAAGTATAAAAACGGTAAATAAAATAGTTTATTAAAGTCAAATAATTTTAGAATTACATTTCATCAGGTTTATATGATGAATGTCTTTAATAATCACCGACATGTTCGCCAAAAATTCGGAGGAAAAAATACGAAAGTAGGGAGACATAGCAAAACAAACAATACCAGACTTCCAATATTAACAGACAAAAAGTACATAAATTATTCCTGAATCTAACCAAAACACCACCCTTGCAAGCATCATTAAAAATAATAATAATAAAAAAAAAAATAATAATTTTCTGCCAAAAGAAGGTCAAAAAGTCGCACCAAAAACGTCAGATGGCGATAATTTTAAATAGCTGGTCACTCTATCAGAAGCAATCCTATTTTTTCTCCAACCCTAGGTATCTGTTTGCAGTTCTAAGTTCATTTCGCAGATAATTGCAATTATTATTGATTCCTTTTTGTTTAAGTCAAGAGCAGGGAGAAAAATCCTTACTCTGCATTTCCAGAGAAATCTATAACAGCAACATCGCAGCTAGCCATTTTGATTTGCATATGATAAAACAAATAAGCAGAACTATTATATCAAAACAACTACCTTTTTTAAGTTTTTAATTTCTTTAAAAGAAGCGGGAGCATAGCAGGCAAGAAGTGTGCCGACTTTTTTTTTTCCGCAAAAGTAGCGAATAAGCAATTTCCTCCTTTAACTTCAGAAAAGGTCCAAAAATTATGGGCTTTTACACAGAAATATGCTATGAGTTATTTTGATTTTAGATTTGCTTTTTGAAAGGATAATATGTGAAATGTCCGTTTTGTTTGATCAGCATTTTGTGAAGAGTCCGTTTTACTTGATCGTATTTTTGTGATGGGTCCGTTTTGCTCGATCGTATTTTTGTGAAGGGTCCGTTTTGCATGATCGTATTTTTGTGAAGTGTCCGTTAACGGACCCAAATTTCCTCTGGCCAGACCCCTGCTTTAAGCAAAGCTTTTAGCTGCTACAAGAGTTATTCTGTAAGGCAGGCTGTCTGCCCAATGCCTGAAATTAAGCAGACAAAAAGTTATCAGCCTGTGACTTTCTTATCAGCGGTAAGTTGCTGTTAACTTCAACTTTCCATGTAAATAGTTCAAATTATGTTATGATATTGTCAGCAAAATGACTCACACTATCACACTGGAAATTAATAAGATTACTATAGCTCCTGCTGCAGTAACTACAGCCTTACATTTACTGAATTAATGCAAATGTAATGAATTAATTATGTTAGTGTATGCTGTGATTTTTATGCTTCAATAAATAATTTTACTCAAGAATTATACATGCAATTTAAATAAAATTTTTTTGGTAGTTTCATTGACTTCTACTTTTCTCGGCCCATTCAAGGTTTGAGCAAATCTTTAAGAAAAAGAAATTCAGCCTCTTTTTTTTTTTTGGCCAAGCCAACAAGCATGCGTAAACAATAAAAAACATAAAAACTGTCTCTATGAGGGCAGCATCACCTTGTGATTTAGCTCCCTGAGGATAAGTGGCTCTCCATCCTCATCCAGATTCTCGTATGTATGACTGTCAATGACCCTCAGCTGCTGTTCGAATAGGGATGACACAGCTTTGTGCACCAGGACATATTGTTCCTGAAAATGAACAAACAATATGACACAAGGACTTCATCTTTCCCATTGCAGAAAGAGAGAGAAAGATTGAAGAGAGGTAAGGGAAAAGAGCTCACTTTTGTCTGGACCATTGCAATTCTCTGTCTTCGCATGTCTGCAATCACATTAAATAAGTTGAAGTGTTTGGTCAGTTTCTGCCAAAGAAAAAAAAATAGTGTCTAATTTCACTTGAGGACCATTTTACCATGATAAATACACTGAATCATACTCTGCAGTATTAGAATTAAATGAGATGTTTACAGCGATCCTTAGACATTATGTGTTTGACACCTCATTGTGTACAGCTGATGTATTTATTGATACTTACCCCCATCCTCATGAGACCCCAGACAAAATCAATGGCACAGATGGTTCCAGTACGACCACAGCCAGCACTGAAAGAAAAAAGGTATCACAGTTAAGCTGTGGATTTATAAATTCTACTGGTACAGGAAATAATTTCTCTTTAACCCCTCCCTTGTTTTGCCTATATGCATGCATAGAGGCATGGCTTTCGGGCCTTAACAGATTTGCCCGTACGGTGTATGGGCAATCTGATTTCAATTTTACTTTCAGTTTTGCCCGTATTTTTAATATTTTTAGTAACAAATTATTTGTATATATGGCGATAGACTTCTGGTTGACGATAGTGTGTAGGCTATTGTGTTTTCTATTCTGATTGGATCAAAAGCACGAGAAAATGAAAAATAAACAAAAAATTGCACTGAAAAATATAACATGTTTTGGATCAAATCCAGGAAAAAAAAAAGAAACTGTTAAAGGGTATCTTTCTGAATCTCTATATATTAAAAAAAAAGTAAGCTCAAAGATATTGTAAAAATATGTTTGTGGCTGGCCTGCGTCCAGGCGGCCCCATAACATATGGCCTATATACTTGAAACTTGTTACAAAATTAGTTCGAGCCCTGTAGATTTGCAACTTGGAGCCATTTTTCTTAATTTTGAATTAGTTTTTTTAAATTAATTTTTTAAGCATAAATTTCATACTTCACCAAATTAGGAAGCAAAAAATCCCCCCCCCCCCGAATGTTTTATATCTTTGGAAAGAGATTTTGTTTCTAAAAAAGAAGATGTTTGTTCCATTTCTTTTCATTAATTATAATACCATATTTTCGGGTAGATAAGCTGCACCACCGTATACGACGCACTTCCCAAAATTCCCGGAGAAAAAAAATGCCTTTCATCAGATACGCCACATCAGCGTATAAGCCCCATAAAATTTTGTCAAAAATTCAATCTGCGAAAACCTACACCTACACTGTATACTGGTATTCACATCGTTCAAAAACAATGACAAAGAATTAGTAACATTGATTTGAAAACAGTATTTCAATATTATAAATAAATAAAACATTGCAACATTTTAGCGATAACTGCAACTTATAGTAACCCTGTTCTGCTCCAGATGGTTTCTACTGCAACCCTACTTCCCATCCTCAAGGCAACAGCCCCGCCTTTTTTTTTAATTATTTGTTTTTCAGTATTTGTTTTTCGTTTGGATTCCTTTTTCTTTATTAGACAGGTTGGTTATGGTTGATGTTTTTTTTTTTCTTAATTTATTCCACTTCCTTATGGGATCTAGGAGAATAAAATAACATCTGAATAAGCAGAAATGCTATCACCCTTTTCAAAATAGATCTTTTCAAGGGCTTTGCAGTTCTGGTTTTCGATGTCAGACTCTAATTTGTTTTGTTTTTAAGCAATAACTAAACATAACATGAACTTTGAAAAAAGAAAACTTTTACATGGTATAAGCTGCAGCTTATCTATGGGAAAATACTGTAGATAGAATTGATTCTTATTTAGCCATTTTTCAAGGCTCACATGGAGCGAAATTATATTGATGTCAGACTCTAATTTGTTTTGTTTTTAAGCAATAACTAAGCATAACATGAACTTTGAAAAAAGAAAACTTTTACATGGTATAAGCTGCAGCTTATCTATGGGAAAATACAGCAGCTTATCTATGGGAAAATACCGTAGATAGAATTGATTCTTATTTAGCCATTTTTCAAGGCTCACATGGAGCGAAATTATATTGCATTCAACCAAATTGCTCCAAAACTCTTTCAACAAGCTGGTGTTTAAAAAGCAAAACCGGTGACTCTTCACTTTGTTTATTGCTTGTCTTAATTCAACAAAATATACAGCATTGCTTTTATGGTATATTTTCTTTAGTTTCTTTTTAACATTTAAGAAAAGTTGTCCTTATTCTTATGGTATTTTATTTTGTTTACATGATTTCATATAAATTACGTTTTTGTCTTTATATAGCTGACTATTTTAATTAGATACATGAAACTAACAAAACTGGTAGATTAGCCTGGAATGCAGCTTCTTTTTTCTCTGAAATCAGTATTTTGCTGTCTTAAAAATTACTGAATTTAGTAAAAATACTGAAAAATTACCTGTCTGAAATTATATATGTATATTTGTTCTCAATAGGACCATTAGAATGATAAATAATATTGAATGGGAATAAAATGCTGGAGCAATTTCTGGGACACTGCATAGAAATTTAGGAAAAATTAAGCATTTAAAAGAAAAGGAGGAGGGAGACCTTAGTGATATGTTTATTTATTTACTTTTATTAGTTTTTCTTATTTTTATTTATTTATTTTCTATTTTTTAATGATAAAAGAGGAAAATATCAAACAGCTTTCTTTTATCAGTAGGCATTAAAAGGTCAATTCCTTTTTTTTTTAATTACTAGCTACTCGGCCCGGCTCTGCACGGATCTATCTTGAGGAGAAGTGTCATGTCAAGTGACGCGTGTGTCTAAAAGTCCCGATTAAGTAAAAGTCAATAGTTTGCTAGAACACAATACGAAAAATTACTCAATTACCAAAATTTTTTTTAATCTGTCTGTTACAGGAAAAGACTAATGCAAAAGCAAGAATTTTATTTGTTTATGTTCAAGAAAAAAATGACAACATCTTTTTCTCATTAATAATTTATTTCACCCTATTTAATTTCTTTCACGCTTGTGCAGACAATTTTTATAAATCCAATTTAAAATGGATATTTCCAAATTTTAAAATGCCCATATCTTTTTTCAGAGTGGAGATATCAATTAGTGGTTTTGAAAACCTTCGGAAGGAAACTTTATCAAAAGGTATTTTTTGCGTTCTTTCAAATGAGACCAAGATCAAGAAGATCTGATAAGTATTTCGCTAGATAGAGCCATTTCGAAGTCCTTTATTCGAAATTCGAACGGATCGGTACTTTTTCACGCTCAAAAACTAATCTATGATCCTTCCCGGGTGCCCAAGTATCTTTCTGCCAAATTTCGTCCAAATCTGACATAAACTGGATTTGTATAAGGTACACACATACACACACATTCTTTGTTTTATTTATGTGGATTATTGAATTGAATTGCGGGGAAAAATCGTTTTTACAAATATGTTAAAAACCTAAAGTTAATTTTTGAAATTTAATGTTTTCTAATAGTAAATTGATGCTATTAAGACAAAACAATTAAACTTTATTTTGAAACATTTTAGATAAAATATAAATTTTTGCTTCCTTTTGAACAAACTTCAAAAAAGTTCTCATCTAATAAGAGCAGGGTTCTTCTTTTTTTTGGTAGACTTTATGAAGTAATAAATTTCATTTTCAGTGGCAACACAAGGAAAGTCTTCCTCACCTGCAGTGTACAAGAACAGGAACTGCCTCAGAGGCTTGACAGTCTCTCATCAGACGTACCAGTTCCAGGATGGGTTGGACAGACCGTGGCACCCCATGGTCTGGCCAGGTTGTGTAATGAAATTGACAAAGAACACGCTCCTCCCCCTCCCATCGAGCACGCAGAGTCCGTACAAGGAAGTCTGGACACACCTGGCGCCATTTAACCTGGAAAAGGTTAAGATGTTCATTATAACTGCTTTATTTAATTCAAAAAGGTCAGCTGATTCAAACTTGTCAAAACTAAGCAAGTTTATGCTAAAAAAAAAAATTTTTTTTTAGAGTACACAATATTTGCTTCATAGAAATTAAAAAAAAAAAAAAAAAACAGAAATGCAGGATTCAAGACAAGAAATAAAATAGAAAATTAACTTAAATATTACATAGCTTTTGGATGTCCTAGATTGTTTTGAACTCCCAGAACTTAAGGCATCAAAAAATAGAAATTGCTCAAACGTCATCGGATTGTGATAAGTTGTTGAGTTTTTTTTTCTTTTCTTTTTTAAAGTTTGAAATGATTTGTCAGCATATTTAATTTTGTATATGATTTACACATTTGAACAGCATGTGGATAAGTATGCTTTGATAAGTTTTACTACAGATTATTATATTAGAAAGCTTGTTTTGGAACCTTAATCCCTTTTCTTTTGGGGGTTTTCAGTATATCATGCTGTTTTGATTTGACATGATAAAGTCAATTTGACATCTAGAGCAGTAATCGGCAAAAATTTTAATAATTTTAGTTTGCTATGTCTCTTAATTTTGAATGAAGAGGGGTTGGTCCAAACTTTTGAAGCGTTTGTTTGGTATATAAGTAAGCAAGTATTGAGAATCTGAAATTGGTGTTAAATTAGGTTCATTAAGCCTGGATGGCAAGCCTTAATTATTATGTCTATATGGTAAGCTTGGCTTTTACTTTGAAATCTTTGCAATAATTATTTTGAATGATGTTTTTAAATGAATCGCATTTTGCATTATTCTTAAAATTTGTTGAATTTTCCTATATTCAGAGGGAAAAGACTGCTTATTTTTAATCATCACATGTTTATACATGAGAAATATATTCTGAGGGTAATCAAGTTGTGTGATTGAATGCATACCACTTGCTCATTACGTACTTTGTTAGGTATGCACAAATATAAAAGTTCTATTCATTTAAATTACTTAAATAATGTTTTCAAAACAAGCAAAGAATGAAAAATAAAGATAAGATAATTAGTACTCACAAACTCTACACTAATGTTTCCATATTGCTTCTTCTCTTCATCTGTGGGCCAGTAACATTCACATTTATACTGAAAAAGCAAAGATACATTATTATTTTCTCTCATCATGCAACAAATATGTTTGCATTTGCAACATGACTCTCAACTTGCATAAATAGACCACTAAGTTCAATTCTGGCAGAACACTTTGGCATACATTGCATAAAATAAGTTTTAAAAAAAGATATTATAAAATATCACCATCAAGATAGCTTTATTGTAGGGTCATTCCATATAAAGTCAACAAATGGGCCGTGCCGCACCATTTTTGATTTTGATGATATTTGGTAGGTAATACGCACCAATGTTCTGGACCTCCAAATTGTTTCATTTTTTTCTCGAAAAAATTTTATTCTCGAGATATAGCCATTTTTTTGCTCCGCCGAAGAGTAAAAGTCGGCATTTTTGATCTTTTTTCTACCAGCTCTGGTAAATTTACTTAAAGTGGCAGAAAGATCAAACATGGCTTATTTTGAAGCTAAAAGAATGAACTTTTATTTGTGTATAAAAAGAAATGGTTCGGGTTAAGCCTAAATATAAATTTTCCCGTGTCAATTTGCGGTTCAAAAAGTGCCGTTTTCGTCATTTCAAGCATGAAAAAATATATGAAGGACTGACAGTGGGGTTCTAATTTTTTTTTCTCTTGCACCCAGTTATAGATACTAGAAGCACAGAAAAAAGTTAGATGATACCAGTAGTCTTTCATTATGAAAAAATTGCTTAAACTTGAGAAAAAATGAAAATTGGCCTTTTTCACTCCCCAAAAACGGCCTGTGGAACAGGTAGTAAAAATTTACAAATGCATGGAGTAAAAAGGTGTTATATTGCCTTTTAAAATGAAACAAAAACTGTCTTGTTATTCCAAGGCATTAAAGAGATATAAGCTTTCAAACTTTGAAAAAAATTGAAAAATATCCTTATTCACTCCCCAAAAACGGCCTGGTATCATCTAACTTTTTTATGTGCTTCTAGTATCTATAACTGGGTGCAAGAGAAAAAAAAATTAGAACCCCACTGTCAGTCTTTCATATATTTTTTCATGCTTGAAATGACGAAAACGGCACTTTTTGAACCGCGAATTTATATTTAGGCTTAACCCAAACCGTTTCTTTTTATGCACAAATAAAAGTTCATTCTTTTAGCTTCAAAATAAGCCATGTTTGATCTTTCTACCACTTTAAGTAAATTTACCAGAGCTGTTAGAAAAAAGATCAAAAATGCCGAATTTTACTCATCGGCGGAGCAAAAAAATGGATATATCTCGAGAATAAAATTTTTTCGAGAAAAAAATAAAACAGTTTGGAGGTACATAATATTGGTGCATATTACCTACCAAGTATCATCAAAATTAAAAATGGTGCGGCACGAAAATTTCTGAAAATGTGTTGATTTTATATGGAATGACTCTGTAAAAAAACTTCCCATAAAAAATATCTTTAATATTGAAACAAGACATATTTATTTTTCAACTGTAACAATATGCTTTTGCAATGCTTAATAAGGTTACGCTAACTAAACTAAAACTTTATAAAATTCAAGTTTCTTTACATAATTATTTCTTTATTTTTAGTAATTAATTTTGGCATTTAGAAACAACAATGGCATTTTTAAACCTATTATTTCATTTTACACGTATTTTGCTTTCCCTAAGATTTGAGAGAACACCAGAGACCAATAACGAAGATCTTACCTTTCCAGACTCTCGCTCATTACATGCCATTACAATGACCTGTATCTCACATTCCCAAATCATCCTCCAAAAGTCCACCACTGTATTTGGCAGAGGCCCTTGGGAGGCGATGTAGGCCAGAGACCCACTTGCTCCCTAGAAGTGTGTCTGGATTAGCATACATGGATAATATGTAGTTGATATAAATGCACTACCTGATGAATTTTTACTCGAAAGTGTCAGCTGAACTTAGCTCTTAATATGATCAAAGTCACAAAATAATAAACTGATCATGCATTTTTCTAAATATTACTCTCTTTCCCCTAAAAAAATATAATTAATCAACAATTTTGTACCATATAGCAGATTAAGTTTTAAACGATTAAATGATTATCAAAAATGTTAAAATAGATTTTGAAGCAAAGTATGAGAAGATGATTTTAAGCTCATTTCAACAACTAGTAAATATAAAAGCTTTATTTTCAGAATAAAGTGAAGAGGAAAAAAAATATAACACAAGGAATCATTTGAACCCACTAAAACATCATTTCCTAAAAGTGTAAAACAATTGGCAGGGGTCTGTCCAGGATTTTTCACAGAGTCCGTTTTTTTGTGAAAAACTAAATAATTTTGTGAAAAATCAATTAATTTTGTAAAAATCAAACAATTTTGAAAAAAAAAGCAAAAAAAAAAAATTTTTTTTTTCTTTTTTTTGAATTTAACAAAAAATAAAAGTGAATTTCATTTATTTTCCTCTTAAAACAGCGTATCAAACATCAAAAATGCAAAAAATCCGATTCCTGTAACGGATGTAAAGAGATTGCAGTTTTCAAAGTGCATCAAACGCATAAAAACGGCATGTAAACGAGTTCATTTTGACAAAAAAAAAATTAAAACGGCATTTTAAAAGTTTATGATAAACATATTATTAATATCTGTTGACACAATTGATTGAAAAATAAAATGAAATGATCCATCCAGTGTTTAACATTTAGACTCATAAAAGAAGTTAATTTTGCTTTAAAAATTATAAAATAATGATCTGAACAAAAAATAAAGCGAATTTTCATTTATTTGCCTCCTAACAAAGAGTAATTAGCTTGAAAAATAAGTAAAATTAGATTTTCATATCGGATGTAGAGAGGCATTTTTCAAAATGAAAACCTGAGAAGTATAAAAACGGTAAATGGAATAATTTATCAAAGTCAAATAATTTTAGAATTACATTTCATCAGGTTTATATGATGAATGTCTTTAATAATCACCGACATATTCGCTAAAAAAATTCGGCGGAAAAAAACACGAAAGTAGTGAGACATAGCAAAACAAACAGAAAAGTACATAAATTATTCCTGAATATAACCAAAACACCGCCCTTGCAAGCATCAAATTAAGAAAAAAAAAAAAGAATAATATACTAATACTAATGATTCCCTACCAAAATAAGGTCAAAAAGTTGCACCAAAAACGTCAGATGGCGATAATTTTAAATAGCTGGTCACTCTATCAGAAGCAATCCTATTTTTTCTCCAACCCTAGCTATCTGTTTGCAGTTCTAAGTTCATTTCATAGATAATTGCAATTGTTGTTAATTCCTTTTTGTTTAAGTGGAGAGCTGGGAGAAAAATCCTTACTCTGCATTTCCAGAGAAATCTATAACAGCAACATCAACATCACATCGCAGCAAACCTTTTTGATTTGCATATGATAAAACAAACAAGCAGAACTATTAAAGCAAAACAACTACCTTTTTTAAGTTGTTAATTTCTTTAAAAGAAGCGGGAGCATAGCAGACAGTAAGTGTGCCGACTTTTTTTTTTTTCTGAAAAAGTGGCGGATAAGCAATTTCCTTCTTTAACTTCAGAAAAGGCCCAAAAATTTTGGGCTTTTACACAGAAATATGCTATGAGTTATTTTGATATTCGATTTGCTTTTTGAATGGATAATGGGTGAAATGTCCGTTTTGTTTGATCAGCATTTTGTGAAGAGTCCGTTTTACTTGATCGTATTTTTGTGATGGGTCCGTTTTGCTCGATCGTATTTTTGTGAAGGGTCCGTTTTGCTTGATCGTATTTTTGTGAAGGGTCCGTTAACGGACCCGAATTTCCTCTGGCCAGACCCCTGATTGGTCGCACTCATGAAATTCTTATGATTAATAGCAATCCTCATTGAACTTGGTACAACTCATTCATAATCATAGTATCATTCTTCCAAGTTTATACTGCCAGCAGTCTCAAATCTAAGCTCAATGACAAAACTATCCAACTTAAAGTTTTGCTTCTTTATCAAGTTCAGCTGTTTATTCCATGTTTCTTTTATGACTTAGAACGATATGTAATAACTTATTATATTGGTAAGCAATAATTAAACATAACAGATCACTGAATCCTGTTCAACTTTTTTATTTCATGATAATGCTATTGATTAACTTATTAATATGATCTTTACAGCTGGTTGGGCAAGAATAATCGTTGACATCGCAAAACACTAGGTGGCGTTGCATATCACCAGAACATGATATTAAAGACGTAACATATTCCATTAACATAATAGGCGTAACATTCACGTATTCATGAAAAGATAATTAAAGTGAAACAAGTTGATAATACCTTAATATAGTTTGCATTGATGTAATCAGATCCAGGTACACCCGGATACTCAGACAAAATGACCCTCGTGTAATTATCTACAATAGAAAAGGACAGAAACAGATCAGTGCACAAAAATGTGACAACATTCAAATGAGTGACATTTCTTTTATTTGGAAATATTCATTAAGTACTTGTGGCTTTGAATATGCTTTACTTATGAATTATACTTAGAGGTCCAGCTGACGTGCTATAGAACCTAAAATATGCGGGACGCCTGAAAAGTACCCAATTTTCTAAAGGCAACACGGCCCAAAGGACGCACTATTACACCTCCAGATTTTTTTTAAATTCTACAAAGTTCTCGAAAGTTGAACCACAGCAGAATGGAATTATTTTTTATAATGAAAGGATTAAAACGAGAGGTCTTAAAGGTCTATTAACCATTGCCTGGTATATTTCTTTCTTTCCCTAGAGATCTCACTGAAAGAAGTTTGGAATGATTTCTTTCTGGAGGTGTGTGGGATCCCACCGATTTTCTTTCTTTTACTTTAGAAATTCCTTTACATCCATTGTTTCTACCTGCTAGACAGGTGGCAATCCCTACTGGACATCACATGCATGGCTGCACGTTCCCCTGATGCTGCTGAAACTCTTTTGCATGAAAAGAAACATTCTCCAAGATTTTTAACTTTAAATTTAGTAATCATTTATTCTTTTCATGCGCCCTGCATAATTGCTCTGCACACTTTAGCTTACAATAAGAATAGTAGTTCCAAACCTAAAATTATTGCTTTGCTTCAGAACATTGCCGTTCAGATTCGATTTTATTTATTTTTTTAAACGTATTTTTAAGCCATCTATTTTATTCATATTTTAATAAATTCATTATTATCAGAACAGTCTTAACGCAATTTTTTTCAATGCACTTTTAAGATATTTATTTTATTTAGGGACGCACCGAGTAGCACTTTGGCCGAGTACTCGGCCTTTCACTACTCGGCCGAGTACCGAGTACCAATTGTTTTTTAAAAAAATCATTGACATACAGCGGTACAGGATTAGAAATCATTACAAAATTTTACTGGTCTTTTCGACCAGTGAACAGGAATATATACTGGTTAACAGACAACATCACTGGCCCACCTTAAATCATTAACTATATTTTTTTTTCTTAAAAAAAAAATGGTAGTCCTTGGATTGTTTATTATTTTTATGGTGATTCGAGGCGAGTTTTACTGGTCTGGATCCAATGGACCAGCAGTAAATTCGAACCCTGACATATGAACTGATCATTGGAATGGACCTCTATATGATAGTTCTTAGAACAAAAATTCCACTGAATTTAACTTATGCATTGTTCAAAATATTTAAATTTTGTCAAAAATTTTCAAAAAAAGTTATTTTTAAAATGAAACTACATTAAATGAATAAATATAAAGTATCAATAAGGTTGGAATTATATTCATCTATTATTGATTAGTTCTAATTCTCTAAACTTGATTCATTTTTAAAAGCTTTTGGGGATATTAAAATACAGAACTACTCTATTGAAGCATTACAAACTTCAATATTATCAAAATTAACTTGAAAATTTCTCACTAGATGGCATTATACCTATAAACTTATACGTAGAATTCAGTCATATTTTGTAAATATATCAATTGTAATTGATTGCATTATATATTTGCCTATTTTTAATTATTGAAAAATGTGTCTTGAACTATTCAATTTTCTATAACTACTCGGTATCGGGCGAGTACCTGATCCAAATTTGGCCGAGTACCGAGTACTCGGCAAATTGGCCGAGTACCGAATATTTATCGAGTACTCGGTGCATCCCTAATTTTATTTATATTTTAATAAACTTGTTTTACCCAGGACAGTTCTAAAAAGCAAAAACATACTATTGCGCGTGTGTAGCTTCTTTTATTTTTTTAAATTTTTACGGTATTTTTTTTTTTTTTTTTTAAATTTTGAAGCTATTTTGAAAAGATTATAAGAGCAATTCTGGAACCATAAAACTGCTAAAATATCGCCATCTAACTTTTTAAGAAATCTCTTAATCTTTTGGTTTTTGTAGTATTTTATTTTAATCTTCAAGTACAATAAGACAAAACAAAATTTGACATTAGCTTTTAATCTAAAATTTAGTTGTAAATAGCATTTTCCAGGGAGAGGGGGGATAGCTTTATCAACAGTTGTTTTCCATTAGAATAATATGTTAAATAAACTGTAAGTTTAACAGTTTTAGGTCTGAAATACTTGATTTAACATCATGTCAAAATATCAGAACTGTTATACTGGTACTGTTGACTCTCAAAGTAAAGCGTTTTTATTTTATTTTAAGTTAGTATTATGATTTCACCTAATAGGAAGGAGGAAGGACTCTAATAGAGACCCATGATTTTAAAAAAGGACCCACTTGTTTGAAAATCTGGGGTCCCTGGGACCTGGTTTTATGAGTCATCAACAGTACTCCTGCCTGTGTCATATATAAAATGCAGCATCTGTTTGTTCGATACCACAAAACTCAAAAAGTAATTGATGGATTAAACTCGAATTTTTTACACAGTGGTACACATTTAGTAGTTGAAAAATTAATCAATAACGTAATCTAAGCAGCAATACTGATTGAACCCCATAAAAGTGAAGACATACTATTTTCACGAATATTACCTAGTTCGGACAGATTTAACGTTTGAGCTTGTTGTTGTTGGTATTGCTAATCCTAACTGATCTGACCACCAGATCAGGTCGATGAGTAAATTCGCTCTCAATCTCTCCAACATAAATTCAAGTCTAACCAGAATGTCTTCTGGTTAGACTTGAGATATATGACAAGACAATACAACAGAGCAGGTGCTCTGCAATGCCCTTGCTTTCATTGCAGTTGGTACATCTTGAGAAAGTCTTACAGCCATGATACTACATGGAATCTATTGGATGTACCCCCCTTTCATTAAGTTCTATTTTGTGGTCGGAAAAAGTCTCTTGTCGTCTGGTTCGGGTTGGGTGTCGTTTCTTAGTGCATTGCGGTAGGTTCTAAAACTTGGTCCTCTTTTTACTGTCGATATGATGGTGTGTTGATTCTCTCATTATAGGGATGACTGGAGGCAAAGCCGAAGCAGTGTAGCAAAGGCCTCAATAATTATAGGAAGAAAGAAAGTAATACATTTTTCTATAAATGGATTAAAATATTTTTTCCTTTACTAGACTATCAAACTTTTTTTTTTCGATTTTTTTCAACATGAATTAGTTTTATAGTTGTTTAAAACCAGGGTTGGCTTTTTCCCGTCCAAAACTTGTTTTTCCCATCCCACCGGGAAAAACTGGTAAATACCGGGAAAAACTGGTAAATACCAGAAAAAACTGGTAAATACTAGGAAATGACAAAATGTAAACAATATACTGGATTTTTCTGTCTGATGTGTAAAACTAAAGCTAGAAATATATAGTTATTATACAAATTTTCATTAGGTTTAAAATTATTCTGCAGATAAAAGACATAACAAAATAGGAATTATTGCAAAAAGCATAAAATGTGCTCATAAAGTTGTTTTATAATGATTAATTTCCACAATTTTTGGAACACAATAAAATAAAATTATTTAACTTAAAAATATCAGTGTCATCAAGAGAAGCTATAAATAATTTGTGTTCAAATTTAAATAAAAATTTTATTACTTTTTACGTTGATCTTTTAAACACAATTTTTTTTACAATTTTGGTTTGGTGTAAGGTGTAATATTTACAAAATGTAAAGAACTCATTCCATATTTAAGCAAAATGAAATCTAGCTTTGATAAAGCAATGACCCCTGTCCATTTTTTGGCACACCTGATGAATTATATGTAAAGGTGAAAAGTTATCACAAGATCAGGAGGAAAATGATCGTGCACTTTGGTTGAGGAATTTAAGTAAAACTGGAATAGATGCAGAATTTCTCCAATTAATCGAACATCTTCAGGGATGTCCTACATCATCAGCATCTCTGGAGCGTATTTTTTCTAATTTTTCTTTCATCCAAAACAAGATTAGAAATAGACTATATTTTGTTACATGATGCTAAAATCCAATGTGAAGAATACAAATACGATTGGTAAATGTTTGGGACTCTTTGTGGTATGTAAATATTCAAATAAACTTACTCTATTGTTCGATTTCGTAGATCTTCTTTTTTTTTTTTTTTAATCTTTCTAGCTATTTACTTAGAATTAAATTTTGACATTTTTAAAGATTGCTTTGAATTTATGTTTTAAATAATCAGTTTTTCCCATGTGGGAAAAACATAGTATTTCCCAGGACGGTAAATACCGGTTTTTACCATGGTATTTACCGGGAGTGGGAAAAACTTTGCCAACCCTGTTTAAAACTGTTCTAACAATCTTTGTTGGAGTTAGTTTTAAAATGTGTTGGAATAGAAAGAGCTATAAATGAATTTGCATCTGACACAAAAAGGCAAGTAAACAATATGCTTCAATTATCAACCGTGCCCCGATTTAAAATTTTTCCCCTTGTTATGTTTTTTGTCACTAGTCTGACTGAAAAATAAAATTCGGGTTCAACTACATAAATATGTATGTTATCAAGTTAATTTTAATTTGATAAGTAAACCATATCTCCATACAGGGAAAAAAAGCTGTATTTGAGTGCACTTACAGGGAAGAATGTCTTTGTATCTGTTTTTTCTCCGATTGACTTCCTTGAGACCCTCTGATGTGCTGTAGTCTTCATCGTGTTTCAGTTCTTCAGTAAGAGCTTTCAGCTTCTGCAAGTAATGCTCTCATCAACTAACAGTATTGTATTTACAAAAATATATATATACTTGCACATTGCACAAACACAGTTAAAATTCCATTAATAGCATAAATCATTTATTTATGAGAACAAAACTAAATTTTGGAACAAAGAATACATAAATAGATTTCACAATTATTTCAATTTCTTTTGGCATCATGTTTTAACAAGAAATAAAATTAAAAATTTTAAAAACCCCCAACTTAAAATATGCTTGTCAACAAAACCAGAATCAAGAGGGATGATTGAAAGCCTTTTGAAAAGCCTCAAACTATAAAATCAATTACAAGTATTTCGTTTGTAAAAAAAAAATAGAAACTGGCAAATGATAAACATTTTAATAAATTCTAAGAGTTTGCTTTCCTTGTCTGCCAACACTGACAATGGTTCCGATTGCATGAATAAAGGCTACTGCATTTGCTAAAAAACGCTATAACTCGTGTTCTATAGAACATGGAAGATCCAACTACATCGTATCAGACGCAGAAACTTTTCTTTCACTTGGTGCTATTTTTTCAAGTTTTGAAGAATGTTTTCACTGCTAAAATCCCAAAAAATCATTCAAAGGTTTTGAGTTAATATCTTTGTTAACTAATACCATCCGAAGACGCAACCTAGCTAAGAACACTCTCAATCAACTCCAGCGGCGGCGCTAGGTGGGGGGCAGGGGGGGCAATTGCCCCCCTGTCGGAAGCGTCTTGCCCCCCCGTCGGGGAAAATTCCGAGCTCGTCGGAAAAAAAATTCCGACGCTAAAATTTTTTCCGATAGAAATCTGATAGATTCCGACAGAATAAGTAAAATTTTCCAAAGAAATATTTCTTTTTCAAAAAAAAAAATAATAAATAAAATCTAAATTATTTCCATTAATTGAAAAATAGCGCGAATTTTTATCCAATGCAGAACACGAAAACCTCCTGGTAAGTTCTTCTCGTGATCCATCCTTCTTCTCTCATCTCGTTGTGTCCAGGCGAACACGGTATTTTAGTTTTGGGCAAAGTTTCTTTGTTGAAAAGAAGAAATCTTTTTTCCTAATCAGACACCACACGAAAACCGCTTGTAGCGTGTTTTGAACAAACATTCATTGTCATTCGAGAGACACTTTCCGACCTTCCCGATGGCGATTCGATGAATTGCCCCCTCTAAGTGATTTTCTGTCATTCATTGCCTGCTGGCTGTCAGCAGGGGGTAGTGTGCAAATTTCCCGTATTGAGTTGACTATGGACGATACAAAGCAGATTTGCTGCTACTTTAGTCGTAAAAAGCCCATCAGCGTAAGGACCGTGGTGACAATTAGGCTATCGGAAATTTTCAAAGGAAATGTAGAATGGGAAGTGGGGAAATGCTTAGGTCCCCGTATGGAAGATCTCAGACGAAACTTTTCAAAAGCGATTCGAAAAGTCGTCGTACAGTTGGACGATTCTAGTAACTAGTGGTTCGACGCAATTTAACCCATTAATGCCTGACATTTTATTTTTCAACGATACTTTGTATACTGGTTACAAATAGTGTTTAATGGACAGGAAAAATAGTTAAAAAATTATCATGTAAAAAATAAATTTTTTATTTAAGAAAGAAAAATCGTCCCTAAAAAGGGACGCTAGGCACCAGAGGGTACATACTTTTTTACCAAAATTTTTTTTCTGCCTACGATGTAATATTGAAAATGACAATTTCTAAGAAGAAATAAAAGCAGCAGTTAACATAAACTGGGAAGTAGATTCAGAGAACAAGGAAATATTGGTGTTGTTGAGTATGAAAGTCAACAAAACATTTTTTCTGAAAACCTACGTATTGCATTTGCTGCATTCCGATAAGGTCTTTTACTTCAATGGGCACATCTTACCTAAGTGTTATTTAAAACAATATAACAACTAGTCCCATAATACCTAACTCAACTCTCTTGAGCTCAATGCATATTGTACAGCATGAAGAGCGGCTACCACCATTTTTTAGAGTGGATCAAAAACCGGTAGTTCCCGATATTTGATGCATGGGATCTTTTTCCCTATGCAACGTTTGTATTGAGCAACCATATATATTTGGTTCATCAATTTCAATTACTTTCTTTCCGCTGTTGGACAATCGCTTAGCCTTTACAATAGGATAAACTCCATGAAGATTCAATGCAATAGTTAGGACATTGCTATTATTCCACCGAACCAACGTAATATTATTTTACCTGTCATCGACATTTATTCAAAACTTCCTCTCTTTTCTTTTTTGAACAACGTAACTTCAGTTCATGAGCATTTTTTAATCCGATTCTTGCACAAAACCTTGCTGAGACAAATAATCACGTAGGAGCGCAAGAGAAGTAAATAAATTCTCACAGTAGAGATCAAAATTGGAATGCTCGAGGAATTCTGAAATTAAATCTGCAACCCCCCCCCCTTTTTTTCCAAACAACAGACACATATGCAATCCTTGAATTCTTCATCAAGGTGAAATGCTAAGCTTCTGAAACAGCTTAGGGCTTCTTCCCCCCAACAGTCAGACTAAACAATAATAAACACCTAAATGCATTATGAAAAAGTAATGAAATATAAGGAATAATTAGTGTTTTAAAGAATTACATTTTTGAAATAGCTTTCTTTCAAAATGTACCTTGAGTATTTTTTGTAATTAAAAAAAAGAAGAGAAAATATTTAAGAACATTGTGTAATTAAGTTTATATATATTAATTAATTTAATTTAATTAGATTTTGAAAATAAAATAAGTTTTAAAAATGACAATTATTATCTGTTTTTCAGTATAAAAACATTTACTAACTTCTTTGATATAAATTATAGATTCTAAGCAAGAAATCAGCAACGGTTAAACAATGCAGCCTTTGGTGCCTAGCGTCCCTTTTTAGGGACGTTCTTAAATTGCTATAAAATCCTAAAAAAATTTAAAATTTACAAAATTGCAAAAAAAGGTAAACTAAAACATCGATCAAAGTAGCACATATATCAAACACAGATAGATTTACTTGTTAATAACTTTTAAAACTTAGCTTTTTGTTCTTGAGATTGCGAAAGATGTAATTTTTGATAAAGATCATAATCAAATGGCTACAGATCACACTTTACAGCAGTTATGTGCTGCAATCTGTTAATACAGAATTGAAGCAATACCAAAGTAATAATTGAACACAATTATTTGGTTGAAATGTTCGTTTTTGGAAAATTCAGACACACTTTTCGGACCGTCCCTAAAAAGGGA
>JAXGGA010009290.1:0-52192 GCA_038373865.1 Uloborus plumipes
CACTTCGCAAAATATCATGATGGTAATCCAGCAAGTAAAAGCAAACTGCAAAAAATGAACTGTCGTTTTTACAGTATAATACTAGCAGCCGAGGCTTCAATTTAAAACTGTAAAATTCACAGTAATAAACTGTAAAACTAGCAATTTTACAGTATTTTACTGTAAAGTTAACAATTTCACAGTTTATTGCCGTAAAATTTAGCTGTATTATACTGCAAAAAAACAGTATAATACTGGCAGTAGAGGTTTCAGTTTAAAACTGTAAAATGAACGGTAATAAATTGTAAAGTTGGAATTTTGCAGTTAATTACTATGAAATTACCGGTATTATACTGTAAAAGCAACATTTATTTTTTACAGTGCAAGGCCACAGGAGATAAGTGAATTCATTATTTTATCGTATGAAATTGGAAACAGTTATAACGAATTGAACTTTGTAATGATGATATCTACTGTATTACTATATACTACCTCATATTAGCAGCAAAGAAATTATCTTGGATATTTTAATTGCTTCTTATATGTATTTGAACACTTATCTAATGTAACATTTGTAAAATTATTTTTCCTCTTTTGTTTTTGTTTTCCACCATTTTTTAGCACTTAAATGTTAAGTTTTTGCCTTACAAAAATTGCCCAAAACTCCCTTTTTATTTTATATTTTAATTGACATTAATACTTATTTCACTTTTAAAATGTTTTTTGTTCATATCAGGCTTTCACGGCGCACATTAAGCAATTCCAGAAAAAAATAATCAGATCAGTTTAATGAAGTATAATACCTCAATCAAACATTCAAAAACATGAAACACATTGTGAAGTACGATGCAAACTAAATTAATTCCCGCTAATTGAATGCAGTTCCCAGCTAATTTGGTGAGGTATTTCAAGGTTTAAAAAAAAAGGTTTTTTCCCTCCCTTTTTGTAATTTTTTTTTTCAAAATGTAGTTCATATAACTTAAATGTATTTACTTTAAAAGATATGCTCGTGTCATTGTTATTTGGATGAAAACAAGAAGGAAAAAAAAACGAGTATTTCTAAAGGATTTCTAATATTTTATTTACTTGTTTTGATGCTCAAACAATTGCATTGCTTTAGTTTCAGCATTCTTTAGAATAAACATGTGTAAGAATGATTTATTATTTACATTATTTTTCTTGAATGTTAATTGATTGCATTACTATTCAAGGCGAGACTTTTGTCTTGAATAGAAACGATAAGTTCAAATTGTGCTTTGTTTCCGAGACACTTATAGAAAAAAAAACTTTACCTCAACTCAGTACAATACCTTTCCTCAAAGAGAGAAAGGAAAACAAAGATAAGCTATCGAGTAAGAAGAAATCTAAGGAGATAAATTATTTGCGAAAATGTTTTAGCATCTTTTTTAGTATAAAAAGTTTACCTACTTCTTTAAAGCTTAATGTTGGGAGAGGGTAATTAAAATATTAATGAATTCAGTGAATATTAAGAAAATGACCCGAACTGAAAATGTGCATTTATGGTTTTACTATTTGCAGTGAATGACATTCTCAGTACAGTAGAGCCAGACTAATGGAATAGACATTTTGCCACGAAAAAATATTCAAATAAGCGAGCTATTTCATTATCCGGGATCAAAATAATGCATTGCAACGGTTCGGTACTTAAAAATGCATTGCATTAAGCGGGAAATTTTTAAACGATATTCCAAAGCGAGATTAACTGTATAATTTAATTACATATTAACAAAACATTTTCATAGGGGGCCTTTCAAGGGGAATGCTTACTTACATTTCCAAGGTAGAAAGAGTTATTTGTAATTATGACTTTTGCAGCTGTGATACAATTGCTAAAATTCAATAACATACTGATGTTTCCACGTTAAACTTAAGTATAACATATTTTCTGCATACTTTATGCAAATAAATTATTTATAATTGTTTAAGGGATGTGTGTAAAATTGATGCACAAACATTCATATAATAAATTTCATTAGAAAATGTTTTCTTATTTTTAGCTTTGTGACTTAGTCATGGCTTAACTGTCTAATATCTAAAAAAAAATAATAGTAATAATAAATACACAAATTAACTAGAATAAAGTGACCATTAATTATCTTGGCTTTAGAGCTACATTCGCATAATACTAATCTTTGTGGATCATTCTAAATATACTAGGCCCTGTCGATAAGGGGGCTAAAAGAAATTGCGGCTATACTACAAAACGGTTGAATTTGGTTAAGCAGTATAAATTTGCAACAATTTTGAAGTTCATTGATGCAGCAAGTTGCGCACTTTATAATGCTGATGATTTAAATAAGATTACTTATGTTTTTCAAAATTATTTATTTGGAATGTTAAACGATGGGGGCAGTAAATCTACCTGCTGTGAATGTATTTTGAAAGAAATATCAAAAATACTGATTCTCTCTCTCTCTCTCTCTCTCTCTCTTTATATATATATATATATATATATTTTTAATTAGAAGTAAAAGACCTTGCGAAAAATCTGTTAAAAACGGAAGTAAAAATAAAATTCCCAAAAGACCCTGGGGCCTTCATCAGGGGGACCCCCCTAGGGTAGGGAAAAGTGGAGTGAGATGTTTCTAGCAAGTTGCAGGCAAAACGCCTAAAAAGATGCAACTTTTAGCCCCCGACATCTCACAAGCAAGCAGTAGGTCACTAGAAGTCCAATACATTTATGCATATACACGAGAGAATACAATTCAAAAGACACTATATATAATCAATAAAATTCAAATAGAACAGATGACATGAAATTTCAAGAAATACAAAAACAAGAACTTTCAAACAACACTGTAAGAACTACCAACCTATGGCTTCTTCAATGCGCTACTGATAAGACTGTTGGTCAAATTCGCGGGGTAGCAGTTTTCAGTTAAAGTTACAATTAATTGTCTTATTGCTGAGTCTAGATTTGAATTATTGTTGCAAATTTTTTTGTATCGGGAAACTTGGGAGATGATAATGTTCTTGAAAAACTTTTTACTTAGACAACTGTGAAAATGGATAAGTGAGTGCACTTTGAAGTTGAAATCTTTACGTTTGTCATACAGTGCTAGATTGACATCTTTATCTTCTAATTTAATATAAATGTCGAGAAAAGAAGCAGTGTTGTTACTATTTGTTTGTTTAAGCAAAAGTTCTTTTGGATAAATATCCTTGTAGAGATTATGGAAGTTACTGTTGTTAAAAATTATGATGTCATCAATGTACCTGAAGGCCTCAAGATCATTATCGACTAGAAATTTTGACTCATAAATATGAAGAAAAATGTTTGCAAAGGCACTGGAAAAAGACGTACCCATGGGAATACCGTTAATTTGCTTGTAAAAATTAGAACCATTAAAAACATAGTTTTCGAAAACACAGAATTTAACTAAATTTAGCCAGTAGCTTCTTTTTGACCCTATGCAGTATTCATACTTTTCGTAGAGTTTATTAGAGATGTCTAAGATTAGATGATTGGGAATATTTGTAAAGAGATTTTCGAAGTCAAAAGTGTTGATATTGTAAATATTGTTATTACGATTATTTAAAAAGTTCAAAACCTTTTGGTTATTCAAAATAATTAAGTTTTTTTCTTCAGCAATTTTTTTCAAGATATTTTTAAGTTTCTATCCCAAAAGGCGCCTTTTGACCTGTGTGGTGAAGTTTATCTTTCTGTTCTGTATGATTCTTCAACTACTTTGTTTATGTTAATATATATATATATATATATATATATATATATATATATATATATATATATATATATATATATATATATATATATATATATATATATATATATAAAGGGTTTTTTTTCTCGGATACCTAGCTCATAAGAGTCTGAAATTTTTTGTTTTTCACCAAGCAATAAGTGAAAATAAAATCGTTAAACTAGCTTCCAGAAAAATAAAGACAGTTTTTGATGATTTTCAAAAATGCTTTAAGAGGGAATACCCTCACGAGCCTCCTAACGGGCTACAAAAATTAATACTTGGAACTTATAACTTCTCTAGTTCTTCAGAGGAACGTTAATTCTTAATATGATGCTCCCTTTCCCTCCAAATAAAAATTATGGCTATGAAACTGTCAAAAACAGGAAAAAGTAGGGATGGTGGGATAAAACTGTGGTCATATTTGAGTTTAGGAGATCAGTTTACATAAGAATCAGCCGGGATGGAGTCAAAAGAATTTTTCTGTTTTTTTTTTTTTTTTTTTTCTTATTTATTATTTCATTTTATTTTTCTTCGCCCAGTGTAATGTGAAAATAAATGTTTTTGAGCACTAATTTTAAAACATGATATAAGTATGATTCCTAATAGGGTGCATTTATTTAATTAGAAAAAAAAAAAGATAAATTATAACAATAATGTCACAAAAAGCGCCGGTGCTACCAATAGCAGACCGCTGACCTCCTAATAATTCCCTACACAGCAAATAACTACTGTAAATCCTATATTATTAGCCATTGCAGTTCTGTAGTGCTGATACATTAACACTCAGTATTAAATGGCATTTTATAAGCAGATTTTGAGTTTTGAAAAATGAGGCAGCAATGATTTTAAACGTAATGAATTTTAATTTTATTGTGCCTTAAAAAATAACACAATCAAAGCAATATTAAATTTAACGATACGATATAACAGACGTTTTACTGAACCTTATAAAAACTTGTAGATTGGCATGCAGCCACATAGATAAATCCGATTCGATTAAAGGTCTATGACTTAGCAAACTATTGTTACAGCCATGTAATTAATTTAAAAATGCAAACTAAGTCAACAGATTTATTCACAGATAAGCTACCAGAATTTATTTATTATTTAAACTCAAGTAGCAATTCCAAGCGAAAACTCGACAATCGTAACACATTATCTTGCCGAAGCAGGAGTGTTCGACATGTTTCTCTATCTTCAAATTAACTAACTTAACTGAGCATATCGCGGAATTGTTCAACCCCACCCCAAAGACAGTAATTATAATTTACCCTTTAAATGTTAATCCTCCGCATACATCATTGATTTCGAATCTCATTACTCTGGCAACATCTTTGCTGCCAAACTTCAAAGTGTGAATCGATTATCAATTTTGTGAAACATTCTGTAACTTTAATGCAATGTACACGAAGTCGTTGATAAACTAACTTCTAAAATGTTGAATAAATAGAGGTACATTTAATACTTTATGCAGTCGTTTTCAAGTATGTATTATTTTGATACTTTTTGACTTAGCTAAAAAATTTGTATTTGTGCAGAGAAAATATGTTTTTAGATAATATCCCAAATCCTGTTGTACGACTATTAGTTTTAACTAGTGTTGCGAAAAGATGAGTATATTTCCAGTAATATCTATATACTAGGACTGTTCAATGAATAATAACTACAAATTAATAAAATATGATTATATAAAATAATTCTTCGATGGTTAATGGCATTTTTCAAATTTTTCTTTATTACATAGGATCCACCCGCCACTATTTTCCCGCCACTATTTCCCGCCCTGTCTTCAAAAACTTGCTGAAAGCCAATTTAAAACACATCATTAAAAACCGCTTCCGACGCTTCTGCCATTGCCTCTGAAATCGAGAAACGTAGGGGAGAGTGGTAATGAATGGGCCACTTTTTGGTTTTGAATTTTTGTAATTTTTTCTAACACTTTGTTTTAACTCTAAATTGGTGTTTTAGTTACTTTACTTATCTAGCTATCTAAAAGAGTCATAAAAGTTGGATTAGCACCTGTCTATAATGAATTATAACAGAAAATAAAAATTTTGAAATTTGGCCCATTCAACCCCACCTATGGGGTTGAATGGGTCATCGAAGGTAATGAATGGGCCACTAAATGAATTCAATGAAAACATGTGGATTTAATATTTTATTTGCTGAATATGACAAAATAAATGTGGCACTTGACATGATGATACATAATCAGACTGATTTAAAATTATATAAACATCAAAACTGATGCAATTAAAATAAAACTGATGCATATCAATTGTAGCAGAAAAACGACTAAATAATGAGATTGTAAGAAATAAATAACCTCAAATATATATAAAAAAAATAACAGATAATACACACTATGATTTAACAAAATTTATATATTTCAAAAATAATATTAAAAATCACTTTCAAAAACTTCATCTTCATTTTCAAACTTGTCAAAATTCAATTTTTTTTTTTTAAATTTACTAGACATCGGGAATAATAAATATCTAACTTAAGTTAACAAGAAAGAAAATGAAATTGTACTGTAAGGAATATAATACAAAGGAGAGAGAGGGGCTTTTTCAAGTCACGCACTGCTACCAGAGGTCTATTGTACTATAGGAATATAATATACATCTGCAAATTATATTTAGAAGTTACTACAAACCTATTTTGACGACAGTAATCTTAATCTATCTATGACAGTCAGTTGTGTTTCATATAAATGCGAAAATCCAAAAAAAAAGGAAGAAAAACAATATTTATAGGTGGCCCATTCATTACCATGACATAGTGGCCCATTCAGCCCCACCTATACTTTTGGAATACATTTAGGTTTTTTGAGTACATTGAATTTAGATAACATCAAAATACATCTTAAGATTAGTTTATATATACGGAAAGACTAGCTTATGCATATGTATGCACTGAAATACTTGGTACATTTTAGCTAGGAAATGTTTTACTAAAAAGGGAAAAACTTACTTTTCAGTCAGATTCTTGACCATGCCACTCTAGTTTTAAAATGGCTCAGCGCAAACGAATGAAAATTGGATGAGTTTAGTAGAACAAATAGCTACATCTATTGGTGGCATCAAAAAAAAAAAAAAAAAAAAATTCATGCAAATACTTTTTTATATTTTGTTAGTGGCCCATTCATCACCATGGCCCATTCATTACCACTCTCCCCTACTTCATGAGGGGGTTTTTAGAGTTTGAGGATGTAAAAAAAATCATTATAAGCTATATGGAGGCTGGGGTATAATGAATAAACCTCAACACACAAACATAATTTTCTTCAAGAATGAGCATTTTCGTGCTCTGCCTTCTGTACCAAACCCGTTTCTTCCAATGGCAGAAGCTTCGGAAATATTTTTTTAAAAATGTGTTAAAAAAAGCCGGCTTCCAGCATGTTTTTGAAGAAAGGAAAAAAAACTGACTGGTGGATGTTATGTAACAGGGTCTGATTTAAAAAACTGCATCAACGTTTGAAGGAATATTGTACATAATTATATTATTTTTTTTTTTTTATAATTATTTATTGAACATGCCTAGTAAATAAGAATACAAAATACAGGGATACTACAAATGATGGATTCGTTTCTGAAACGATATATATCTAAAAGTATTATACATATAACCATGAAGAATATGTGAAAATAGCATAACCTTATCAAGTATTGGAATTGTGTAACCAGGTACGAGTGCAATACATCTTATTGGCAAGAAAACAAGTAAAACTATTTTTGTCTGTGTTACATTTTGCGCAATGATGCCTGTTGGTGTAGTGCTTTAGGAGTATATGAATAACCTTCCTTAAGAACCCCTCAAATACAAAGCGTAAAAAAAAGAAAAAAGAAAAAAAAAAAAAACTACTAAGACAACGCTGGAAGTTAAAAGGACGTAACGCAGACACAAACACACGAGCGCTCGCGCACACTAACGAAAAAAAGGTTTTTCGTGTTTTGTCGTCTTGAAAATGATACTTCACCAGTATTACTAGCTCAATTTTTAAATACTAATGAGGTTGTGGGCATTTTCAAACATTTTTCTATGTTGTGCATGCAACACGTTTGGGTATATAGCGTTTAGAAAAGAAATGACTCATTTTAGTAGCTCTGTGTTTATGTCATAGAATTGTAAATTGTATATTGTCATTTCTTCTGCATTAGTCAGAGCTTTATGGGGAATTCTGAAATTTCAGCAAGAAAAGAGAGATATTTAGGATGATATTTATATTTTTGTTGTAAACAAAACAAAATATTAGCGTATACATGCATATACACTGCGATGCAAAAGTTTAGACAAAATGCAAATATGTGAATAAAAATAAAACTATTCAACGAAATGCTTTCAAATTTCTACTCCTGGTACACAATATGGTACCAAATACGTATGTGGAGTTATTATAACTGTCGTGAAGTGGTTAGATTTGCAAGTTCTTCACGACAATAACTATAACTGGAATCAAATTTTGGATATTACAAAAGATTTTTTTTTACATTGTTTCAAAAGTTTAGACAATAGTCAGATTTTATGCAAATATCCCTTGAAATGTTATTGGTGGAGGAAATGTGGGACTGTATTATTCATGTATAAAGTGCAGAGATTGCTGAATAAATAATCAAAATCTGAAAAGCTCTTTAGTTCTCGTGTAAAGAAGATGAGAAAGTTTGGAAGCCGAAATTTGAAAATGAACCTACTTTATTAATTTTTTGTCTTTTAAATCGGCTCTATTATGGTAGTACATTGTTTTTTACTTTGTGGAGAGCAAATTCAGATAAGCTTATCGATCAAAAAGTCCAAGAAAAAATATATTTCTTAAGGATGAAGGAATTGAAAAAACGGCTCAGATTGATGATTCGCCCCTTAATCCTACAAAACTGCAACTTGGGTCAAAAACAGCACGTGACAGCATAAGTAGATGAACAACTGAATCGGAATGCATAAAAAAAACAAAGAATTGTGCTTGAGCCTTTTCAGACAGAGTGTCCCAAATGAGCCAGCTTTTATTGGTAAAAGCAGCACAGCATATGATCATTGGATATTTCTTTAATTTTTCTCTAATTTTTCTCCCTTCGCGGGACTTATTTAAGTCCCGCGAAAAGAATTATAATCCATCTAGGCCATCCCAATTTTAATAATTTTTATCAAAGAAAGTACCGTAAAATGGGGTTAATCGGAACACTTTTCAGCTTTGATTGTAAAAAAAAGCAGTTAAAAGATTTTTTTTTAATTTTATTTTTTGGATAAAAACTTCGGTCTTGCTTTACTTTTGATATTCCAAGCAAAGACAAAAGATTTTGAACAATTACTATTAAAATATATAGCAAATTATGGGTGTTCCGAATCACCCCGCTGATAGGGGTCAACCGGAACACTTGTTAAAATTTTTATTTTTTTCAATTTAATCTGTAATAGGTCTCACAAACATGAGTTATATTGATGGGGGAGAATAAGAACAGATAATTACTGTCAAATAAATGTATAATTTCAGTACCAGTAAACGTTTATAATTTGTGAAAATTCAAAATAATTTTGAACTTATGAAAAATGAAAAGTAATTTTAAGAAATACTTTTGAATTGAAATACAAAGATTTAACATGAATGGAAGTCACTCATATCGTCCACAAATATGTACTTGTCCTTAAAACTTGCAATTGTGACTTGGCTTAAGTTTTTTCATAACATCTCCTGGGATGAACTCTACCTTTTCTTTAGTTTTTTGAAATTTCTGGGTTTCGGGGATTGTCCTGAAAGATTTTTTCGCTTATTCATCACTGTCTGTGTGCTGGACGTTTACTACATAAAGTCTATGTGACTTTCCCCCTTTTATTTTAAGTAAAAAGAAGTCTCCTGGAGAAAAAATCTTTTGAAATCTGCAACTTTTGTCATTCTAAGATCTAGTTGCTCACGAGAAGGGATAAACAGTAATAAATTCTTGTCCTTGTCTTGATTAGAAGAATTAGGGTTAGAATCTTGATTTTTCAAGCAGTTTCCTTCAAATAAGTTTGAATTGGAACAACAGAACTAAGTGTTCCGATTCACCCCGCAATTTTTTTTCCTATGGCATTTTTCAGAATTCTTCACTTTTATGACACAATTTATAAAAAATGTAAATTCTAATGTGGTATTCTGTTGTTCAGATACATGTATAATTGAAACATACCACTCATAGTTTTTAAATATAAGAAGGTTTGTTCTTGCATATGAAGTTTTGCAGTCTATGAAAATGTGATGTTTTCTAGCATTCAACGTGCAGCCCTCTTTAGAAGCCAGTAGCGTTGCCAGATTGACAAAAGTAATTTTTTCCTACTTCCTATGATCTTACCTTTCTAAAAAAAAATTCATGGCGAAAAATACTCAATAGTATATTTATGAAGAATTTCTTTGTACGGTCGGGAAGTTTTGTTCCGATTGACCCCGCTGTTCCTATACACCCCATTTTACGGTACCATTCATTTTTCAGTCACGATGATACATATGCTGCTTTTCACGATAAAATCTGGCTTATTTGGGATACTCTGTCCGAAAAGGCTCAAGCACAATTCTTTGTTTTTTTTTATGTATTCCTATTCAGTTGTTCATCTACTTATGCTGTCACGGGCTGTTTTTGACCCAAGTTGAAGTTTTCTAGGATTAAGGGGCAAATTGTCAGTCTGAGCCGTTTTTTCAATTTTTTCATCCTTAAGAAATATTATTTTTCTTCGACTTTTTGATCAATACGCATGTCTGAATTTGCTCACCACAAAGTAAAAACAATGTACTACCATACTAGAGCCGATTTAAAAGGCAAAAAATTAATAAAGTAGGTTCATTTTCAAATTTCGGCTTCCAAACTTTCTCATCTTCTTTACGCGAGAACTAAAGAGTTTTTGAGATTTTGATTATTTATTCAGAAATCTCTGCACTTTATAAATGAATAATACAGTCCCACATTTCCTCCAACAATCACATTTCAAGGGATATTTGCATAAAATCTGACTATTGTCTAAACTTTAGCAACAATGTAAAAAAATGTATTTTGTAATATCCAAAATTTGATTCCAGTTATAGTTATAAGAACTCCAGACACGTATTTGGGACCATATTGTGTACCTGCAGTAGAAATCTGAAAGCTTTTCGTTGAATAGTTTTCTTTTTATTCACATATTTGCATTTTGTCTAAACTTTTGCATCGCAGTGTACTTGCCGGCCTGTAACTGTTTAATTTTTTTTTTTTTTTAACATTGAAACCGGTTGATTGGAGAAGAGCAGAAAAAGCTTAACGTTGCGGAGTGCGTCACAAATTTTTAACAACCTCTTGACACAGTTTTATACTTGGAGGAGGATGTTAAATCATGGAGATAGACATTGATTTTAAAGAAAAAACAAATATTTCAGCTAATGCAGATTTGAACAGCATGTTCAGGGATATATTCTAAAGCAGGGATATAATAGTATTATCATCCTTTTTTGAGCCTTCTCGATGCTAGTTTAGATTTTCTGATTTAGAATCATCAATTCATACGATTTTGGTTTTTTACATCATCCTAAGCATTTCATACACTGGCATATGAAATCCCCGGTTTTTTTATTCTGACTACTGACATTTAAAAAAATAAATTTACAACCTTATTCTCCGATAAAACTATCACATACAAATAGCGCATTTCTGAACGTACCAATAGCTTATGCTGAAATAATAATCCGATTTAATTAGCACCGTTCTTAATATGCAATCAAATGCAAATGTAACAAACTTATCTGTTCGCTGATATTTTAAACTAGAGATACTGCAGGCAAAGATAAAGAACAAAATTTAACATAATTGTACGATAAGACCTAGCACAGTGCTTTGTTACCTTAAAATCTTTTCGGCGCATTTAATTTCATTACGTAAACACTCAAAAGTGGCTTTTATCACCAAGCAATTAGCCACGCTTCGTTAATATTTCTGCCATCAAGTGTTAATCACCTTTTGAGCTTCAATATCTGATTTATTTTGTGCTCCATATACTTCGTCACCTTAAGGAAATATTTTTTGTTTCCTTTTTTTTTTTCTTTCTTGCTCCAGCAAAGAAACAAAAAAAAAAAAAAAAAAATATTTTTTTATAGGAAAGTTATTTTCAACAAAGTTGTGACTTTTTCGGAGAAAGTTAAGCGAAAGTTTTTGCTACAAAAAAATTCCACCTGACTAAAGGTTTAATATAGTGAATAAATTAAAAAGTCGATAAGTTGAGAGGACAAAAACAAATAAGTCAATACTTAATCTTTTATTGGCTTTTGTTTAAGAAATTTTTTTTCCTGAAATAATAAGGAAACTCTTTTTAAATCTTAATTAAGAAAAAAAAAATGTGTTTTTTTTAAAGAACATTTTACGTGTTTTACATATTAAGTGCGGGAAATTTCAGATTGTGCATTTTATTTTGTTTATTTATTTTTTTTTAATAATAGTGTATGGTGTAGGGGAACAATAAACTCTAATTATCGATAATAATAATAAAAAAATAAAACTCGTAAATTAGCACACGTTGCATATCTGCACTTGAAAATAAAAATTTTTGTGTGTTTTAAATAATGACAATGATAAAATAAAAACAAACACAATAAAGTTCATAAATCAATGAGAAAAACGACAAAAAATGTTTTTTTTTTTTTTCGTTTTAAATCATTCAATTAGTCCTACAAACAAGCATCTACAGAAGTAAGTATGTTTGAATGTGTCTTTATATATTTAAATCGTTTCTCATTTTATGCACCAAGTATATGATACGCCGATTTAATGTTTTATTGAATACACAATGCAAAGTATTTCACAGTTGAGTTACTAAATAGAGTGTAGCACATTTTAACAGTTTAATCTTTTAGTTAGTATCACTTTGTACCTTAAAAGAGTAATTAACTTTTACGGAATTTATTATAAATGTAGAAACAAAGTACCAGAAATATATTAATTATTTATAAGCAATTTTGACATCAGAAATCATACCAATTTTATGGAAAACATACGGAAAATTGAAAGATAATTTAGCTCAAAGACCTACTGATTGTACCTAATAATGGTCTTCTCTATTTTTTTCTCTTGCTGACATTAATACTGCCAAAAAGAGAATGATCTCCTTGATCTCAAAATTGTTTTTTTACTATGACAGAGCTATAAATTTTCACCCATAATACAATTCTCTCAAAATATAAGTCAACAAGTTTTGCAATCAAATTTTTTTTTTCAATATATAGTTCACCGATTTTTCTTCTTAAGTTATTAGTTAAAATATTCACTTCTCATTTTTTATGCAGTATTTATTCTTAAATAATAATTGCTACAAGGCAAAACCTTATATCATCCCCTTAATGCTAAACAGCCACCACTGTTGGATGCTGGAGGCGAGCGGTTTTCCTATTCGAACACAACTCTCTTTCTCGGAGCCTTGAAAGGGCTAACTGCAACATTACCGGAGGAATTCTTCCTTTCTGGTTTGGCAAATTCAAGGAGAATAAAGAGGATGAGCTAAATCTCTGCTATCTAAAAGTGGCAACGAATTCTCACCCGCCGCCAGAGGACGCTAGCTGAAACGCTCCCTATCGCCTACGGGAATCAATGTAAATGATACTGAATCTGTCATCTTTTTAAATGCTGCTATGGGGAAGAAAAAAAATTTTCAACTGAATTTTGGTGTAAATCTTCGATTGACATTATGAATTAAATATGATTTTCATCCCACGAAAATAGGTGCCGTATTCTTTGAGAAATAGGTTTAATCGAATGCACTTACCAACTTGCCAAATCTGACAGAATCTGTCATTTTTTAAAGACTGCTGTTGGCAAGAATATTTTTTTTAAATTGGAATTTTGCTCAAACCTTCGATTAACATTATGAACTAAATATATTTAATAAATATATTTAAACTAATAATTATTTTGTCTACTAAATATATTTAATTAATAACAAAATTAAATACTGACATAATTAATTTTTTGCCTCATGCTTAATTCATCAACAATTTAGAGAACTGATTCTCAGCAAAAATTATGTCGTACAAAGCAAAGAAAATGTCACATACAGTCGCATATATGTCAAATTTGGCAAGTAGCTAGATGCCGTCGATTAAACATCTTTCTTAAAAAATACGGCCAAATTTCAGTGGGATCAAAGTCATATTTAGATCATAATGTTAATCGATGGTTTACATCAAAATCCAGTTGAGAAAAATTTTCTTTCTTCCCCATAGCAGCATTTAAAAAAATGACAGATTCAGTATCATTTACATTGATTTCCGTAGGAGATAGGGAGCGTTTCAGCTAGCGTCCTCTGGCGGCGGGTGAGAATTCGTTGCCACTTTCCAACTAGCGCATCCGTAGAACATTTCTCTCCTTCTGTCTACTCCGTGGGCAAATTCCTGTATCCATAACGTTTGCTGGGGGGCTGGGGGCTCCCCAGCAAACGTTAAAATCCAACTGGGAAAGGCCCGCGCCGCATAAATCACAAAAACATGAACCTAAACTAAACTGTCACTCCCTGATTGGATACAGGAATTTGCCAAACCAGAAAGGAAGAATTCCTCCGGTAATGTTGCAGTTAGCCCTTTCAAGGATCCGAGAAATAGAGTTGTGTTCGAATAGGAAAACCGCTCGCCTCCAGCATCCAACAGTGGTGGCTGTTTAGCATTAAATGGATGCTATAAGGTTTTGCCTTGTAGCAATAATAATAATTAATTCCTCGTTTTTTTTTCGTTTTAAAATATTGTGCTATTATTTAATAAAAATGACGCTTTCAGCCTCATATCTGGGGACTATAGGATTCTTATTGTTTTGTTATAATTCGTGCCATTATTATTTTTTATTATTGCGCATTATGGACAACTATCTTTCAAGTTGTGTACTTTATTTAAAATTTCAAATACGTAGGAAAATTATCGTGAATATTTGCTTCAATCAGTTAAATAAAAAACACTGCAAACATGAAAGTACAAAATTTCAAATTTCATCTACTGTCCTTCATATTTTGTGTTTTAAAATAAAGCATATATTTAAGTGTTGTATGCGATTTTTTTTCAATAAACTAATTTTAAAAAATATAACTTTTGAAAGACAAACCACTTCTTCGACTGCATGCGCTTATTTATTACTCTATCTATTTGTCCTGAACTTGAACAAGAGATTAAAGTGTTATATTTCTGAGTTGCTAAAAGTGAATTAAGCGAATTTAACGTTATAGGGAAATGCTGAACATCTACTCAATTGGAACTGTTTAGAAACAACTTCGCAAGCCTAAGATAATATTAGTGACTTTATGGTTTCTAAAAGGAAATGAAGCTTATAAAGGAACTATATTTTCTAATTAAAGCAGTATATCAAGTTTAATTGAAGGATGAAATGTGTCTTGTGCTACTAATGAGAAAACTAAACATGTGGGTGTACTTAGTACCTGGAAGCAATTAGCCAACTTATTTGGTAGCAGTTCGTATAGAGAAATAATCTTCCCATTTAATGGGAAAATAGTACAATTGGAGACGTATGTTAGTTTTTTAAATTTAATTACCTGGATTAGTATTATGCCAGGTCAAATGTGTTAACATTTAAAAGCTACGCGCTAAGTGTCTATCAGTGTTTACAGTGCGTAAAATCATATGAATAATGCCTTTATTTTTGGAAGCTTTACAAAAAGTATATTTTGAGGGAACGATATAATCTGATGATAACGAGACAATTAAAAGCAAACAAGCGCAGTCTGTTTCTTAGAATCAGTTTGCGAAGCTAGACTACTGTGGTAAAAAGGCAGGAAAATTTTACGGTAAATATAAGTGTGAAATGGAGTGTTAGAACATGAATGAAAAACATTTCAAAAAATTTCTGCGGTAAGTTCGATCGGAATTTGTAAGCTATTGCAGTCCCAATTGTCACACCACGTGCCTTATGATGTGAAGCGCATAATTCCCCATTCTCAATCCTCAGCCAAATACCTTTCTAGCTAGTCACAATCATGCCGAAATGAAGACAAGGAGACTGACTGCATGATTCATTTCCACTGCTTAAGACTTTTTAAAAATTTTTATTTGGCACAACTAGGCGCAGCCGTGTTGTATTTAATACGCTTTTACTAGTTTCACATGTGGGATTATTTGTATATATGTATGTATATAACTCTGAACAAGAGATAAAATTCAAGTTATTTACAAATATAAAAGAAATACATGTAATACTATTATTAATACTAAAGTCTAAACTATATCACATGTTGATGTATTAAAAGTGTTACAGTTGTTTGTATGTATCTCTTAATAAAAGATAAAACTTACGTTCTTTGCAAATGTAAAATTAATATATTTAATACTGTTATTATTACTAAAATCCAAACTATATTTAAAAGCGTATTTTTTAGTTTTTTAAAACTATATTTTGATTATTAATACGCAACATTTTATAGATTCTAATAGGATTTTAATAGAGTTAGCTAGCAGCACCTATAGTTATATAGTTATCGTCTATGAAAATCAGTTTTTTTTCCTGAGAGGAAATTGCTTACTATATAAAAGCATTGAATTGCTAAAATGAAAACTACATTTTAATGCTGTTGTTGTCTTGTTCCAGTTAAGCTGGCAATTTGTGGTGCACTGCCTCAACTGTACCATTATCTGATTAGAAGTCTGACTTCCACAGTACACATCTGCCATAGGATCAAGTTTATAGGGTAGGCAACCCTAGCAGCATAATCTCATCGGCCGATGATCGGATTCGATGAGTTCTCATCGGGAATCGCTCCAATGTGTCTCATCGGCCAAACAGAATCCAAGCAGCAAAATCCGACGAGTTTTGCTCGAAATACGATGAGATTTGGAGCAATTCACGAGCAGCGCAATCCCGTGCCAAAGAGTTTAGGATCAATTTTGGATGCTGGGCTTATATTGATCGGTAAAGTTGATCGGAAGGATATCGCTTTCCGATGAAAAGTGGCTCATCGAAAACCGTGCTCGGATACTGATCGGAAAGATGTCGTCGTGCATCACGGGATCAGTTTACAAGGAGTTCGATGATCGTCTGAGCAAAATCCGATGAGTTGATGCTACTTGAGAACCTTTCACAGCACAACAAGATTTTTCACACAAAGAAAGAACAAGGACAGGAGAGGGAAAGTACATCCATGCCCGAGCCGGAATTTGAACCCATGACCACACCATTCGGGTAAGTCTTTTCCGGCCGCTAGAAAAGGTGGCCGGCTACAATTGTGCTGAAGTGTAAAAGTGCAAATTTCAGTGAATACAAAGTGTTTCTAAAAGTCTCACCTTATTGCAAGGGCATATATTTCCTAAATACAGTGAGAGTAAAATAAAGTAACTTAAAGTTATTTACCGAAGTTTAAAAGACAAAATTAACTATGCCTATGTGCTTCTCAAACGGAAGTAAAAAACATAGACCTTTATTGAATGCATTTTTCTTTTTTTTTTTCAATTTTCCTTCTTCTTACTTCTACGCTTCTACGCTTTCGAGTTATAAGTTTCAATTAAACTTCCCTTTTTTTTTCAAATAGTTTTGTTCAAAAAAAGGTAATTAAAAATATTTATTTTTATTTAACAAGAAAAGAATAAGTTATGTTTGGAAAAAAATACATGTTAATTATGTTCACCATTAAACTTCAAATCGTGGTGTGTTTCAGTTTTAACAAAAAAAAAAAAATAATTACTGAAAAACACTTCCGATCTAAAACTTAATTAGCTACTGCAAAATAATTATCTGCAAGTTCTTTTCAGTTTTATTTTTAAGAGTATTTTTTCAAACTATTTTTACCTGAGAATTTTCTTAATGCCTTTAATTATGAAACAAATAAATGCGGTTTTAACTCTTAGTTCAGAAAAAAAAACTCACTGCTCCTAAATAAACTTTTTTTTTGTTTTTAATTTGAGAAAAAGAATTTTTCTTAACTTAAACTGCAGTAAACTTTTAAATTTAGAACATTTAATTAACCGAACTTTTTTTTTTGTTTCTTCTTTTAGTTTTCCAGGTAATATCATATGCATTCTTTTTACAGGTGAACTGTTGCATTGTCAATCAAATAACTATTTTAAATTGATTTATTTTTAAAATACCCAATTTGTATGTGACAGGATAGGATTTTTTTTTCTATTTTGGATGTTAGTTTTTTTTAAAGAATAGGTGCCATTACGCAGGTATAACTCATAGGAAACATTGGTTAATTCGACTCAAAACTTAACAGTAATTTCAAATCTTTGTGCAACCACCTCCAAGACATAGCATAGCACACTGGCCGACACTGACTGTAGAGTAGAATTTGTGTTTCAGTTGGGTGTTGCGTTGAGCATATTTTCCTATGTGCGATACCCTCTTTAGTAGAACAAAGTGTGCATAATAAAATGTAATCAGTTGGATAACATCTTGATCTGCCATAATAGTCTGAAATTGCAACCATTTGCAAATATTTATTGATAATGGCAAACTATACAAAAAAAAAGGTTTTCCTATTTTAGACAATGGGTTTCACTTATTTAAGATAAAAAAAATTGAGGTATGTTGTATAATTGTGCTTCATTGATTGTAAAAAAAAATAAATAAAATATATTTTTTTATATTGTTTAAATATATTTTTAAAGTATAGTTGTGTCATCCAAATTATGCCGTGCAGAGGAAACATAATCTATGCAATAAATATCGTTCGGAAATATTAATTATGAGTATACATATAATACGTTAAGATATACTGTTTCTATTACTGAACTTAAAATCAAAATTAAATAATTTGTGTCGAGTTTACTCTCAAATAAATTTAACATCAAGCGGTATTAGAATTTTGCACCAAGCGCATTGAGTCAGTGGAAATTTATTTATTTTTTGTTTCAGCTCTTGTTTGTTCAACGAACAACAATCGCACGCATAAAAATATAAATTAATTAAGAAAAAAAAAGATTCGCAAATAGAAAGAAAAAAAGTCTTAAAGATGAATATTTAACGCTCAAACTTACTGGAGTATATTAAAAAAAAAAGAAAGAGCACACATGCTTAAAATTATGACAATTGTTGCACCCTTTTAATATGATAATCTACATACGTTCTATGTTTTATCGAAAAATTAAAGTGCAACATTAGTTCATTGTTTTAACTTTTAATAGTATCATCAAATTAATATACCCGATATAACCGTTCGGTGAATAATAATATCAAGCAAATATCAAAAAGCAGCATTTGAACTTGCATTTAAAATCGTTTCACAAATAATGGAAAGGTCTCCAATTAGTCATTTACTTCAAACGTAAGAAAAGTTTTCATCGTTTTACCATACGCTTTTCGAGTTCGATTTTTACTAAACCACAAAGTACGCGTATCGATTAATTGATTAAAGAAGCACAGCAGCCGGCCGCCGGGTACTAATCGTCTTAATTAAAAGGGAAAATGTCGCAGAGAGATAAGTTAATTAAATCTATTATGAGTCACGTAAATTTGTCTCTCACATTTAGTCTACTGTCATTAGCAAAAATTGTCAGTACATTTTTAAGAAGGAAATATTTAATAAAATTAAAAATATTTCAATATTTAGGTACCCTTTTTTCTATTGTTTTCTTTAATGTCCAAAATAATTTATAATTATAATTCACAATGCTTGATTTTTTCCTTCAACATCAAAAGAACCAGAAAAAAGCTTCTAATTTTTTTTCTTTTTTCTTAAATAAAAATGTATTATGATTATTTCGCATAGAACACGTTTGAGATATATTTGTGTTGTCAAACATTGTAAGACAAGATTTGAAAATTTTACTGCCAAACTTTTTTTGTTACAGATAAAGAAATATTTTCTTTTCAGTTATATAGTAATTGCAATTTGTTGACGTTTCTGCTCAAAAGTGTTGCAAAAATGTTATAAAGTAACATTTAATATAACTGGTCGTCATGGTGATTGTCTTCATATACAATCTTTAAGTTTTTTTAATCTTTAATAAATAATTTGGCAGATTGCATGAAAAAGAAGTAAATGGTAAAAAATGGACATTTTCTGTGGCCTAAAGATACTTTCGAAATAACTTTACATAGGATCCGAATATGAATCACATAATTTCAGTTTACGTTAACCTTTGAGATCATTACATAAAATTATACCCTTGGAAGAGCGACCTAAAACAAAACTGGTTTTCGTTAAGAAATGACATTTATCCTTATTTCACAGTTTATTTATCCATTATGTAACCAGTCACTTGAACTAGCTTATTAGCACTTTATCAGAGAATTTAAATTGGATATTATATGCCTTGGATCATTACGAAATTGTTTCAATGGATAAACTATAAATAATGTAACCCTTTTAAATTATATTGACTTAAATTAGAAAGTCAATACTGCTTTAACATAATATTTAACCGTATAATAGTGGTTTCATTGAGTTTCTGAATATTCAAAACGTATTGTACATCAATAGTTGAAACAAGATATGTTTGATGTAATTTCCTGAATTTAAGTTCCTAAAACATGTTGCCAAATCATTGATTTTGCTTTGATGAAGACCTTTATACATACATACCAATCGACAAGTGATCTCGTATGCTTTACCTTCAAAGTGTCTAATCCAATACGAATGCCGCATGGAAGTAGCCAATGCATCATTTGAAATAATCGCCGTTTGATGTAAGTTCCGCTAGAAGCGTTTGATATTTCATAATTCGGTACTGAATAAAACACAGAAGGTTTCATTTGGAAAATCAATTTACCGATATCGCTTCTATGTATTCATAATATTGTACATGTGAGTAAATAAATCAATGTAGAACTTCTCCTGCAGATAATGCTTGTTGATCAGATTTACTTACTTGGACTGGAAAGCTAATCACTTGTTGGAAACCCTTTCGTTAAAATGAAATTCTTGTTTGTATCGGATTAGTGTATTATGTATTTCACGCAGCCCCGAAGAAATTTGAAACTTCACCCAATGTTTGGATTTTACAAATATTTCCTTGAGCAACAAATATTGGAAGGTGCACTGTGAGTATATTAGTGATTAATCTATTGACTATATTTTGCACAAAATATTATTTCTAACAAAAAGCTTTATTTTCATAATTCAAAACAAAAGGAAATACATTTTTACTAAAAATGTACTCTAAATATAAAGCTTATTTTACTGAATAGTTATTTTCTTAACGGGAATTTGGATTTTAAATAACGCTTTAGTTATATTTTGGTTACAATTTAAATTGAAAATCATAAAAGTATTCAAATTAAAAATATTAAGAATGTAATTTGCATCAAAGAGGAACACCCCAAATCCTTTTTAAATGCAAGTAAAATAATAAAAACATCCCTCTATAGAAAATGTAAACTATATAAATGGTAATATATATTTTACATTTCAAATGTCATAGAATGTACTGCATCATCTTGTTTCAGGAGTGCCGAAAAATTAAAATTCTGAAACTAAAATTCTTCTCTGCATTAGAACTGTTAGACAAATCCATGTTCATAATGATATATGTGAGCAAATACATACATTTATGCCATTTTAAACTATTTATCTTCTATGTCAATGGATAAAATTACTTATATTTACTTTCCATGCTCCTCTCGAATTGAAAGTATAGATTTAAAATTGTGGGGATATGATTTCCATAATCTAAAGTTAAGAATTCTGAAATATGTGACGAATATTTTGAATTGCGGGGATACAATTATGAGGACTTCTGTTTCAAATTCAGGTGCAACGGATTTCATTTTCGATTTAATTCAAAATATACTTTTCAGAGTTATGATGCTTACTGATTTAGCACTTCTGAATTGCATTGAATGCATTGACGCTCTAGAATCAAAAATTATGAAGCAGAAAATGTTAAGTTACACTTAGTACACAATAGAGCGTTGGAATTCACTTAATATATTTGCTTTTGCCAAAACTGTGATATCATACTATTTAGGATTGGTGGTTGCAGCATTAAAAGTATTTATATTTGATTTTTAAGCATTTAAATAAGCATCTCAACAGTTTAAAAATATCAATTGTGATTTCATGTATGTATTTCAAAGGGTGCTTAAAACTTAAATTAGCTTTTGTTGATACTAAGCTTTCGATAATTGTGATGTTATAGAATAACTGTTGTGATAGAATAACTTGTTGTGATAGAATAACTCGCATATTTAATTTTCCCGATTTTCTTTTTTTAAATACCTACTTAATAAGAAAAATATAAATAACTCATAGATCTTAAAAGGAATAGATAGGCCTTCTCCCCTCGTTTTCTCCTCTCAGCGCGCGTCAACATCCCCCGCTGGACACCACGTGATCATGGGACACTCCGCACAGTCAACGCTTTCCCTTATCGAAAAGGATCGCTTTTTACCGCGATCTTTTGAATGATAAAAAGAAAATAAAAGCATTAGACAGTTTTCCAACTTAACTTTTTGAAGCAGATGCATAAGCTATTAAAACTTTCTTTTAAGTGTTTTAAATATTTTTGGAAACAGAAGCCTTCAATGTTTAATATAGAAGAAAAAATCTTAAGTATAATAAATCTTCCAAATTTTCGTTTAATTCAATTTTTTTTCTTTCCTTTTTTTTAATACAGAGAAATGGATTCAATGCATTATTTGTCATAACTTTTGAAGTCACTACAACAATTTTGCATAAAACTACATGTTTAACCATAAATGAATTTAGAAATACAAAAGTAAATATTCTGAAATATACATAAATTCCTTCAATCAAGTAACATTTGCAGCCTTTACACACTTAGGTGTGGATGCAGGAACTGTTTTTAAGAGGGGCACCAAAAAGTAAAATGTGCTCGCCCGACTCCATTTTTCCTTTTATTGATAGATCCATTTAATGTTCTTTATGAAGATTTTTTTTGGGGGGGGGGGGCAGATTCCTCGACTTCTCCCACCCCCCACAAAAAAAATCCGGTACTGTAGAAGACCCCAACTACATATTAATGAAAAATAACTTTGTTTTGTTACTGATTTTTCGACAACTTGAATACATTTTCATTTAAAAGTACTCCGAAAAAAAAAATTCTTACTTATCAGCCTAACTTTAAATTACACGAGTGGTAGTTTGACTTTCGCCCCTCAACATTTTTTTTACAGTCTACAAGAAAGAAATACAGTTCAAAAAATTTTACTTTGAAGAAATAAGTTAGAAATAGTGGCATAATGAATTTTTTTTCCCTGTAGGAGAGGCATAGACCTTTTGCACCCCCCCCCCCGAAAAAAAAATCATCTACTGTAGGCTCTAACTATATATTAATGAAACAATAACTTTGTTTTGTTTGTGATTTTTAGACAACTTCAATATTTTTCTTATTTATAAAAGTACTCAGAAAATAAATTTATTTGTTACTTTTCAGCCCAATCTTAAAATACATGAATGGTAGTTTGACTTTTCTCCTTAAATACTCGCTTTTTTTTTCGTCCCACAAAGTATGAAAAATCTTACTATTTAAACCCAAATGTTTAGAAAACTACTGATTATTGTCCCATAAACAATATTAATTTTGTCAGTCTCCTAAGTGACTTTGTGAATTACTTTAATTGTATGAATCAACAGCGTGATACATTCCAATGTTTAAATATTTTATAACGATTAATATTATTAGCTTATTAGTGTAATTATCAAAGCTGCTTCTGTTTCAAGCATATACTCATTTAAATTTATAAAAACGGAGGTGGAAGATCTTTCCTGTAACTCTTGTAATGATGAGTAACATTATATTTTTATATTTTATTCCCAAAACTGTTTCACATTTTTGAAAAACACTTTCAGTTCTGCACAAATGTACTACCCTCTTGAACTTTTGATGGTTGAAATCAACCGTTACTTGAATTTGTCCCAAAATTTTTACTAGGCCTGTTTTTTGGTTTGTGTTGTAGTTAACTTTGCGTTACAGTAGTCGCACTTCACAACAAAGAGCACTTTACGAACAACAAATCCAATAATGTAGTCAGAACCATCGTAAACGAATTGTGTCAAGTCAAAGAAATTGTGTCATGTTAATAGAGATGATTTCTGAATTTTTTTAGTAGTCATCAGGGGAATTGGAATAAAAGTTGCATTCTTCCAAAGGGGGGGGGGGGTATTTTTGTTACGCTTCAAATTTATGCTTTAAATTTACCGGTTATTTTTTGTCAAAATCAACGTAGCTCGATAAACTAAAGTCTTAAACTTCAGTATGAATTAATAACTTTTTGTAGGCACTTCGAAATTGCCTGACGGTCAAATTATTGTTGAAGCCCTTTCACAAACTTATCGCAGTGAAAAACTTTTCAATCCGGAGAAAGCCTATTGGTCCTTACGCAACTTAGAACTAGAATTTGCACCCTTACATATTTTTTAAATCTTCCCAGTATTTATAGAAATTAAGAAACCTAAAAACCCAGTTTTCAGCGGTCTTTCGGAAACGAATTTTCCATCGCTTGTTTTTAGTGACCTAATATAAGGCTCCGCATCTACAGAATTTTTTTTTTTAATTCTCTGAAGTTTGACTCTGCAGGGGACGTTTATTAATTTTTGCAGAAATATTTCTCCTGTTCAGAAAGTCAAATATCTTCAGACAACGCTAGTATTTAAACGACGCTTCGCATTGTTATCCGAGAGGAGGGAGAAACGAAGTCCCATGATCACGTGACTTTCGGAAGAATCATGTTGACCCCACTTTCCCCGAGCGAGATACACTGCGCAGGGGGGAGAAAGGCTCATCTATTCCTTTAAAGATCTATGAAATAACTTTGTTCTTAAAAACAAAATCAAATAAAGTAACGCTATCAATAAAAACGTGCAGTAGGGTCATTCCAGCGCAAATGGTGCAAATTATGTCTGAAACTCTTTACTTAAGATTATCAACTTAAATAATTTCCACCAACTAAAAATATTTTTTTCTTGATTTTCCATTTATTTGTGTATAATGAAGTGTAAATGGCTAGTACATGGCTCATCTATGACAGGATTTCGAATATTTTGAACGCTTTGTTTAACAGAGTGACATATAACACAGTTGACAAATAAGACTTTAAAAATATCTTTATAATCACAAAAAAAGTTAGAATCACAGAACAAGCATAAAGTGGAATAAACAGCCTAAAACTATAATTCTGTCTACAATTTCAAGAAAAAAAATATTTTTTGCATCATGAAATCGATTGGTAACAGAGTGGACAACAGTTCAAATTAACTACCATAAGAAAATAATTTGGCTCACCCTGGTTGTTGATTACATAATGCAATGTAGAAAGCTAATCACGGAAGTTATACTACCTATATTTTTAAAAACATATACATCAGATTGTTTGCAATTGTTTATTCTATTCCCAAAAGGCTTGTAACATAGTGGACAATTCGAAACATTGAAAATCTAGGAACATGGATAAATAATAGTTTCTTTTGGAGAAATGTTTTTTTCATTTGCTTAATAAACTGCAGAAATGGTGTCAGAAGCATCTTTTGTGCAGTTCAGTGCAATTTATTTTATTGTTACTTTTCAGTTTAATTTTAAATCACCTTTAAAATTCTAGCATTTTGAAGCTGAGACATGTCATTTTCTCCTTCTTCTGACAAAGATATTTTTTGTGTCCTTTCTAAATGGATTATACCTAATCAATTGATACTTGATGGCACAAAATTAAATGGAGAACCAATAAAAAATACACTTAATGGGTAGTAGCTATTAAAATTGATTGTAAAAAATTCTAAAGTCTCAGACACGATTTGCACCATTTTCGCTGAAATGACCCAGACTGTAGATACGTGTTTTGGCGTTACACGGGGCATGCGAATTTTTGAGCTGATGGATGAAAATACATGTAGTTTTGTCCATATGCTCAAAAGTTCGCACTTGTACGTTTAACTTTGTTTTATTTAATTTTACACACTTAACAATATCAGTACATAAAAATCTTTTACATAAAAAATAGCTACAAGTATTTTCTGAAATACCTTATAGATTTAAAGTTTAAAGGGGTGATTATATATAAAAGCAATACTCAGTTGTATACAGGGTGTTCCAAGTCAACCTTCATGACCTCTATTTCCTCAACCGTTCGTCCTAGAGGCATACTTCCAATTGCAAATTTGCTCGAAATGAGGTAGAGAGTTAAAACATTGAAAGTTTGAAGCGAAAAAATAATTCAGTCAAAAAATACGAAATCTAACTTTTTATAGGAACTCCGGGTCCCCAAACTTATATTTAGGGAAAGAATCTCCGTTGAAAAATAATACTAACACAAAAAAAAGACATTTGTGCGATCAAAATTCGCGGAGATATTTGAGTTTTAAATGCGCAGGGCCCGTAAACAAATTGACAAAAGAAAATTTTCGCCCTGCCAGAGGAATCACGAGCTTTCAGATTAGGTACGATAATGAAATTTGTTTCGTCCATGTCAGAAAACATTCGCTTCTCATTGTATTCAAAAATAAATACAGATGCTACAAGACTACAAAACATAACAAGACAAGGTAAATTATTATACAATTTTATACAAAGATATTAAACACACGAAATATGTAGAATCTAAGAAATAATATACATTGCGATTACATTGTCCGTAAAGCAACACCATTTCTACATACTGTTCCGTAGTGTACATCGTAACTTCAAGCCTTAACGAAATGCATCTAGTTAAGTCTATTTTATTCTGCAGTGAAGGGCCTACGTTATTTCAAGCAATCACTATACAGTCGGTAAATTTACGTATTCGCGAATCCAGCAAGACATTTTCATTCTTTCTTACTCAATTTTTTTCGTATTTTAAATCCCATGTTAAATAACTTTTGCAGTTAAATATATTTTAGGAAAAAAGAATATTTGTATTAAGAACTCTGAATGGTGCGAATTTCGCGTGTATATGGCCCCCAAAATCACTTAAAATAACGCTAGTGTAAAGTGGTATAAGTCATTAAGTTTCATGTTTCATTTCTCCATGGATTTTGATCGCACAAATGTCATTTTTTTGTGTTAGTATTATTTTTCAATGGAGATTCTTTCCCTAAATATAAGTTTGGGGGCCCGGAGCCCTATAAAAAGTTAAATTTTTTATTTCTTAACCAATTATTTTTTTCGCTTCAAACTTTCCATATCTTAACTCTCCTCCTCATTTTGAGCAATTTTGCAAATGGAAGTATGCATCTAGGACGAACGGTTGAGGAAATAGAGGTCATGAAGGTTAACTTGGAACACCCTGTATAGTGTAATATCAGGAAAGTCAAACATCTGTACCTTACACTGCTATAATTCTACTTTTCGATAATTTGGAGTAATTTAAAAATCGCGACGAAAATAAGAATTAGATATTATTTATCATTTAATTTATTTAACATATGCGACTCACAATGCAATTTCTAATTTTAAATTTAAAAGCAAGCCATTATATTGTCACAAAATGAGGGAAATTTCCTCTTGTCTGCAGTAATTAATTTAATTCCATTGTCTTTCAAGCTCATTTGCACACTTAATTAACTCCATTAGTAGCTTTTAGCTCATTACAATGCTCGACTATCAAGTTTTTGGAATGATTTTTACCTTTGTTCTGGTAAAATCAGAGCGGAAAGTCACATGTGATTTGAGCGCTTCATTTTATTTTGTATCTAATTAAGATAATTTGCATAACTTTAAGCTGTTATAGAGCTTTCTGGAATAGTAAATATATTTGTCTTCACTCATAGGTGTTTGTAGTAAGTAAAAAAGGCGATTGTTTTCGTTGATAATACCTTTTTTTTTATTTTGTAAGAATACTTTTAGTATTTTCACTAAAATTGACACATATTATATTATTTTATGCATACACATATAATACTTACGCATATAATATTATGTGTGTAAGTTTAACTCATTACACATATAATACACATATGCTATTTTTACACATATAATATTATAATCAGGTTTATTATAAACAGGGAGATTTCTTTGAAAACAATGCAAAACTTTGTACTGTGAAAGGAGTAACATATACAAAAGTACGAGGGTGAATCAAATGAAAACCTTAAAAGTGCTGTAAAGTTCCGAGAAGTTGTAGGATTTATCCGGTAGATGGCAGGGATGTTCGTTGAAGTTCACACAATGACCACCAGGTGCGGTAGTGACCTTGCTACACACAACGAGCAGTGACTTCAGTTACAATATGGCCGCCCCATTATCAATATGCACCGCGTTAGAACAGCGATCAGTCATTCGTTTCTTGAGCAGTGAAGGTGTCAAACCAATGGAAATTCATCGCAGGATGACAGTACAGTATACACCCACCTTATTCTCCAGACCTCGCCCCTAGTGACTTTCATGTGTTCGGAAAGCTTAAAGATGCATTGGGAGGCAAGCATTTCCAAAGTGATGAAGAAGTGAAAACCGCGGTGCACGAGTGGCTACAGGCACAACCAAAAGAATTCTTTAAACGTGGTATTCATGCGCTTCCAAAGCGGTGGAACACTTGCATAACACGTCAAGGAGACTATGTCGAAAAATGATAAATGTAAGTTTTACTTAGTTGTCAAAATAAATAATTTATAACACTTTTAAGGTTTTCATTTGATTCACCCTCGTATAAATAAATATTTAATTGAGCAAAAACACTCAGCAAATAGCTATTTCAAGGCTATACAATACAAGCGTCTTCATCGGTGCAGAAAAAGGGAGAATGTTTCACCTGTTCAAAACCAACGATAAAGTGATAGAAGTTTCTTGTTGCGTTTTAAACTTGACGAACAAAAGCTTGACAATATAGCACCAAGTAGTCGCTAAGTCATGACGTCACTAAAGCCTGCGTTTAAATTTACGCCTGTTTGATTCAGAAAAAGAGGAAAAACGCCTCTTTGGAAACATTTAAATGCAACTAGACCGGGAGAGGTGCACAACTAGATTATCCTCAGAATTAACACAAACTTTTTTTTACTTCTAGGGCATACTGATATAACACCAAGTAATCACTAAGTCATGACGTCACTAAAGCCTGCGTTTGAATTTATGCCTGTTTGCTTCAGAAAAAGAGGAAAAAAAGCCTCTTTGGAAACACTCAAATGCTAACAGACGGGAGAGGTGCATAACTAGACTATCGTCAGAATTAACACACACATTTTCAAACTTCTAGGGCATACTGTTTTGCAGTTATGCGAAATACATGCATATGTTCAAATGAACATACTGACATCACGGCATAACTGGTGAAAAATCACTGTGGAATGATAAGCATGGATGTTTAGTGAGAGCATGCATTCATAGCTACATATACCAGTGCGGACTTTTCGGGGAAACTACTGAACAGTAATTCGGAGGTAGGGGGAGATAAAGTGTGATTAAGTGTTAAGTGTTTTTTTTTTCTTTTTTTGCGATTCCAATACTTCCTTTACAGTGTAAAATGAAGTAAAAAACTGCGATTGAAATGTGACCAACATCGAAAGCTGTGTAGCGATAGGAAATAGTTAATGTCCATCAACATGATACAACAACTTACGAATGTTAATCCATTGAGAATACTAAGTGTCGACATTGTAAAAGTGTCGACATTGCTGTAAGGAGCTTTCCTGGCAAATCAGGAAATTGACCAGCTATTACGATAAACATATGTAGTTCATCTCTGAATATTTCTGATTTATTCCGGAAACTAGCTACTATAAGAACAGTATCTGAAATTCCAGGTTAGTTCCAGAAATGAAACTGACTTTTAGTGCAAACATTTCTTTTTTTTTCAGGTATGTAACTGGCAAAAGTTAGGCAAATTCCTGTTATTCTCCAGGAGCGTTTTAAAATAGTTTGTAAAGAGAATGGAAGTCATTGTAACATGTTGTGCTATCAGTTACGCTTAGAAATCATTATACATTTTTTAAAAGATAGTTTATGTAGTTCTAAGATTATTTCCCCGTAAAATATGTGTAATTAAGTAATTAAAGTTTTTTAATCAGAAAATTTAAAATTATGTTTAAAAAAATAAAGTTAAAATGGATAGCATTCAAAGATGTTATACAAAAATACGTGTCATGCTTTACTTAAATACATTTCTAGTTGTCTAGCATTTAAACTGCTTGAATAATCAAACTGCTCTTTTCTGCGGATGTACAAAGATAACTCCATCCTAATCTAAGAGTACTTACATGCACAGGACATAAATGATTCTATATTAAAATCACTCCACTGTTTACACCACTTTGCACTTAAAGCCCTGATCTCCAAAACCCATCTCACAATCAAGATGCTTCCAGAAGCTTTTCTTAATTGGTATCACATCTAAAAGGGAAATTAAGAGTTTTAAGTTTTAAAGCGTGGTAATAATTATGAGAGCTGGTTGTTATTTTCGCTCACGTTAAAAGCTCGAGGTTGTTTCGCAAAGCTGAAGAATGCATAAATGAGGGTAAAGCCGTATTTTCCTATACACTTCTAAATTTAAGATCATTTGAATGGGCGTTCAAAACAGGTGATGAGTCATGAATAACGGTTTATCTCTTGTTCATTCAGGGAGAAGTGGTTGAACTGATGTCTAAAATTTAGTAATTTATTCTCTCTGCTAAGAGGATTTCCTCACTTCTTGATTTATGATAGTGATACACAATAAACGTGGTGCATCCCCAGAAATATAAAAAATACATTAATGCTGTATTATAAGCGTATTGAATGTCATTTTTTGTCTCAATTATTTATTTTGCATCTTAATGATATGTGAATGTAACTGAAATGAATATAAATCATAAAGGCACGTTATATTGAAGATATGCGATGCGACTCGTATGCAACATGTGAAGTTTTCGAGATTTTTTTAATTACAGCACGCATTTTTTTTTTACATGGACATCATTACTGTGAGATCTGTTTTCTAGTGTTTTTACCGAAAAATTAGTGAAAATGCTGTAAAAAAATCCCTGTAAAGGCAGACATATGACTCCATTCTTGCTATTGTTGTTTTATGCTTTCAAACTTTTCACGGTTCTAGCCTCTCAGAATATTTTTAACAGTTCATATAATGCTCATCTTTCCTCCAAATAAAGATAATGGCTCTGAAATTTTAAAACAGGAGGAACATTTGAGGAATTGAAACGGAAGGTGGCTCCAAACAGTGTTAAGGGTCATGTTTGGATTTAGATTGTCATTTTACATAAAAATCAGCAAGAATGGGGTCAAAAACTTTTTTTGAGAAATTTTTCACCTCTCAATCTTACTAACAAAGAGTTCATAAATAAGTAAAAAATTTTTTTGAAATATTTTGTTTATGACACTGAGCAAAAGCAGCAGAGTAATATATCCGTTTTATAACACTAAATATGCTACGTAGTTCACCAGAGCCAAAGAAAGTCTTACAAAATAGAAAGCTAGTGACCTAAAGTTTAAACAAAAATGTTCTTCACTACTGTTTTTCAATACTTATTGACCGGCAGACCAGCAAGAGCTTTTGAAAAAAAAGCTCTGGAATCTTCGGAAAAGAAATTGGTCTGAAAGACCGATGTCTTTTTTTTTCTCTTGAAAAAATATTAAATAAATAAGTAAAATAAATAAAATTAATGTCTTGCCTACTATTAAAACACAATTTATTTCGCGTTGGTAAGCTTTTCTTCCATTTTTGTTTTCTATTTCTTTTTTTTTTTTCTTTTTTTTCCTATTTTTTAAAGAAAAAAATAAGAAAAATAATTAACTCGGAAACCGTTAAAAACTTGTGAAAAAAAAAAAAAAAAAAAAAAAAAAAAAAAAAAAAAACAGGAAATAAATTGTGAATGGCTAAGGGTTTTCTTTTTTCTTTTTCACAAAATAAAAATTATGAAAAAAAAAAGAAACATATACATAAGTTTTATTTGGTATTGAAGAACTTGGAAAAAAAATATGTTAGAAATAAGAGTATTGCGAATTATAATAATTATACTTAAGTAATGGACATTTCTGAAAACCATAGAAAACTGCTGAAACTGGTCGCAAATTCACGGAACAGATCTAGAACAAGGTATTTATATTATTGGGCCGTTTTCTTTCTTCTTTCTGAGAATCTGTCAAATTTTTCCACGGACCGGTGCCGGTTCGCAGCATAACCGGTAGAGAACACCGTTGCTCTTCACTAAGTTTTGTGTGAAAAAAACGTGTCGAAAAGAGGGTAAAAAAGAAAAAAAAAAAACTTTTTTAGCAGTAGCTGATACAAGGAGACGCGATTTAATAATTTTCAAAAGAAACAATTGTCAGCGGAAATACAGAAATGAAGCGACGAACTATAACCACAAAACTATTCTTATATCTACCAAAAATTGGTTCGTGTTTGTATATTTCACCTAAAAATACCTATTCTATTAAAATCAGCTTTTTACACAATTTGACATCACCATGATTTTTAGCATCACGGCCTTTTTTTTTTTTTTAACACTCAATCCCGAAGTTGCGTTTGCAGTAGTATTTAGTAATGCTTCCCGTAGATTGTTGCCCTTTAAGATATTTTAGCAATCTGCTAATGGATTGATTATCTGATACACCCATAATGGATAAATTGATCAATTATCTGATTCACCTATGTATGAACAGGAGAAGTCTCATTAAGTACTCAATAGGTCTTCAAGGGAATATATCCGGCTCAAAATATCGTAGGAGGTGTGATGATCAAACATCATTGACAATGCGTCTTGCAGTAACTTGAGTTTCATTGAGCACTGTTCAAAGGATCATGGAAAGATGACAATATAAATGTGCTAAATAATATGCATGGGTGTTAAAAGGGGCATCAGCACTCACATCGGAATTTTTATGCTTAGCCGGTTAAACAGGTATATTTTCTGCAATGATTTCTGGATTTCATCCTAAAAGCCAGAACTCTAGTGCAAAAATATCGTTTTCGCAGATGATATTGTCATCGTCCAAAATTTCACTCCCCATGTAAAACGAATAAATTTATGATATCAGACCTAATTAAAATAATTGCGCATTTGTAATAAAGTGTCATATTGACTTCTCACTATTTGTATACTTAGAGCATTCCCAATTAGCTGTTACTCATTCTTTCATGCAGCACCACTCTAGATACGAACGACATTGAGGTTTTAATTCTTAAAAGATGCGGGAATTCTGATTTGAGAAACGACAACTAAGATTTCACTGGCTTCTTAGAACGTACCTAAGCAAGTACAATACTGTGATAACTCTGAGACTTTGGAGTTCATTACAATACAATTTTAGCACATTATCTAATATACGAATTTCAATAGGTTTTAAAAAGGAACACATATAGACTTAGACATTGCATAGATGGACGAGTGCTTCTTTTCTAGCAATGAAGGAAAATCCTTGTATTTGTTTTTTTGTTATACACTGAAGTGACAAAAGTCATGGGATAGCAATATGCAAATTTTCAGATGGCAGTAGCATCGCATAGAACATGTATAAATGCGCAGTGCTTTTACAGAGCTTTCATTTCTGTTCAAGTTATTCATGTGAAGAGGTTTTAACGTGATGATGACCGCACGACGTGAATTAACAGACTTTGAACGCGGAATGTTAGTTGGAGCTAGACGCATGGGTCATGCCATTTCGGAAATCGTTAGAGAATTCAACATTCCCAGATCCACTGTGTCAAGAGTGTGCCGAGAGTATGAAATTTCAGGCATAACATCCCACCATGGACAGCGCAGTGGTCGACCGCCTGCACTTAAAGATCGAGACCGGCGACGTCTGCAAAGAGTCGTAAATTCTAACAGACAAGCAACACTGCGTCAAATCACCGTAGAAATCAATGTGGGACGTACAATGGACGTGTCTGCTAGAACTGTGCGGAGAAATTTGGATTTCTTGGGCTATTCCAGCAGAAGACCGACTCGAGTGCCTTTACTGACAGAACGACATCGCTTGCAGCGACTCTCGTGGGCACGTGAGCATATCGGTTGGTCCCTAGATGAATGGAAAACCGTGGCCTGTCCGATGAGTCACGATTTCAGCTGGTAAGAGCCGATGGTAGGGTTCGAGTGTGGCGCAGACCCCACGAAGCCATGGACCCAAACTGTCAGCAAGGCACTGTTCAAGCTGGTGGTGGCTCCGTAATGGTGTGGGCTGTTTTTTCATGGCATGGACTTGGTCCTCTAGTGCGACTGGACCGAACATTGACTGGAAATGCTTATGTGCAGCTACTTGGAGATCACTTGCAGCCATTCATGGACTTCATGTACCCAAACAACGATGGGATTTTTATGGATGACAATGCGCCATGTCACCGGGCCACAACTGTTCGCAATTGGTTTGAAGAAAATTCTGGACAATTCCAACGAATGATTTGGCCACCTAGATCGCCCGACATGAATCCCATTGAGCATTTATGGGACACCATCGAGAGGTCTGTTCGTGCCCAAAATCCTGCCCCATCAACGCTTTCACAATTATGGACGTCTATCGAGACAGCATGGCTCAATATTCCTGCAGAAGACTTCCAACGACTTGTTGAGTCCATGCCACGTCGAGTTGTTGCACTTCGCCGGGCAAAAGGAGGGCCGACACGATATTAAGAGGTATCCCATGACTTTTGTCACTTCAGTGTAAACTATAATACGACTTACTAATACTAAAAGAAAACGTCACAATGAGCTTTTATTACAATTAAGTTCCTATAAGTTTAAAACATTTCACTTTTTGTATTACTCTTTTCAAGTGTTGTGTTCCATTGTCCTTAATTGCAATTTGGTGAAGCACCATTACAATCCTGCATATTCCTCTCATAATATTTTTTAATCGCTTAATCTAAGATAAATATTTAAAGCTCCTTTATTTTAATTTATTTTTCAAGAAAGTTTACTTTATACTGAAGAGTTTACTTTAAGTTTACTTTATACTTATAAGTGAGAAAACCTTTGGTTATGTCTTCCTTTTTTTGGAATACATTCCTTAATTTTAACAAAATCTGCAAAATCAAGTATGTGTGGTGGCAACTTCAAAGAGCCCTGTACCTTAGCAAAGTTCATTATAAATGTTCTAGTATTTTTTTCTGAATGCCTGGAGTAACTAGTTTCCATAGATACCTAACACTTTTATATTGCATGAGAACATTTTTTTTAGAAAAAATGATTAAATAACATCAGTTTCTTAGTATTTTGAGTGTGCGGACTAACTTTGAGGGCGTGTATCTCAGAAATAAGTGGAGCAGGATCCTAAAAATTTGGACTTTTCCATGCCTCTATATAATTAACCTGTGTGCCAAATTTAAAGAAAATCCGAGTCTGTCATGCGACCCCTATTAGGTGAGTTGGTATGGAATTACTCATATAGTTCTTAACTTAAGGAAGAATAGTGTTGTTGGTATATTCTTAAATACATGAATATACTCATACCATTTACGAGTAGATACAGCGTTTGTTTAAATGAGCTCGTTTTGCCAATTTTCCACTGTTAAAATTCAAAACATGCTGCGTGTGAAATATGTATATAATTCTTAAATTAAGGAGAATTATAAAATACGATTTCAATAATTGCATACTAACTCATATAAAGCAATAATCTCTGTCGAAATTTTCGTTTTCTAATATAAATTGCATGTACTAAACGGTGCGACATTAGCTACGGTAAATGTCGCCAACATTCTTTGCTCCTGCAAACAGCAGTTAAGAAGAGTTGTTGATATCTTCCTGGAGACAGATTGGGTGTGAGGAAACTAGTCATTTTCCAGAGAATGCTTTGCAATCTGACGAAATTCTAAAGTAGAGACATTTATAAAGCCGCCCGGTCTGTCTTAGATAAAGTTGAGGTATAACAAATGCTCATATTTTCCTCTCAGAACTAAAATTAAATTGCGAGTAGTGAAACTCAAAACCTTGTGGTTTAAGTAGTGCAAACAGGAATAGTAACTTTAGTTTTAGTAATATCTATTCAATATCATAAATAGCTTTCTTCATATATTTTGCATTAAATTTGATGTAGAAAAGTCTTTCTCTTCTCGCATTCTACGACTAAGTTAAAAGATGTTAGATTGCTTTAAACCTTAACACAATAGATAAAACATATTGTGAACCGTTTCCGATAATTCTAGAACCTTGTTTAATTTGGTATAACTGACCGGTCAAGATAATAACCGAGTTTGAACATTGGTAAGTTTTCTGGCCTTCTCGTGTATGTTAAAGTGAAAGTGTGTCACTTCTAAGGGATTTTGGTCTAAAATCCTGGAAATATTATTTATTTAAACCCGGCCCAAGATTCGACCAATGTCAAATTCTTTAAATACTCTTCAGAGTACTAATCTCTATGCTAACACACTATGCTAAACAGCTAGCAGGCAACTATTAATATTTTTAGAGCGCGTTACATGCAAGCAGACGAACACTTTTTGAGTAAAAGGAATGTGTCTCTGAAAGTGTCACATCTCCTTAAATCAAATATCAAGGAAGTTTACCTTTAGTCACTTCTTCCTGACTTGTATGTTTTTTTAGTTTTGTCTGTGTATATGTGTATTACCTAAGACTTATTGCAAATTACACGAAATAAAAATAAGAAAACGTATTTAATTATGTTTTCACCTGAAGCAAAAGCGTCCAGTCAGTAACGGAATTTTCTATTAAACGGTATTATATTGATATCAAAAAATAAATAAATAAATAAATAAATAAATAAAAATAAAAATAAAAAAAAATACTTGTAAATAATGAAAATGTGCAAATAAACAAATGAATAAAAACTATGTTAAAAAATAAATAAAAGCACGTGTTAAAAAGATGAAAACTATACACCACACGTAAAGCGATCAAGAGCCATATTTTACACTTAAATATATATATTAGATATTTTAGTCTATAACCCCAATCCAAGACATGTTTTGACAAGAAAATAACATCCTTATATACTCCGACTGAACTTGTTTGCCGAATAAACATTTCACTTAAGTTTATTATAAAAACATCTCAGCGTCAGTTTCATTCGAAGGATTAGCCGAAGATTTCAAATATTTCCCAACACGTAGAAAGTATTTCAAGAAAATTTATAGAGACTTCTAAAATTGGCACGGATCACTTTTAGGCTCCTGAAAGTGTCACATCTCCTTAAATCAAATTTCAAGGCAGATTACCTTTAGCCACTTCTTCCTGACTAACAATATTTATATTGCGCTATTCCTTAAGGCACAGCTCTGTCATCTAAGATTGGATGGATATTTAGAAGTCTAGAATCTGACACTTCTGTCACTTTGTCTTCAACATTATTAGACGTTATATTGTCACTAAGTGCTATGTAACGTAATTTTAGTTATAAATGACCCAAAGCTTTATTTTTCTTGCTCATATCATGAGTTCTTTATTGTTTTATGAGGTTCTTATGATTTGGGTTTAGGCTTTTATGTTCATTTCTATGTATAAAGTATTAGAAAGTAGTTGATTGGATGGAAATTAACGACTTTGTTTCATTCAGGAACAGATTATAAGTAAAAAAGTCTTTTTAACTTTTAACAAAGCTATTGATTTTACTGAAGATATCAATGAGGGAAGAAAAAGTTATTTTCAAAAATACATTTGAAACTCACTTAGCTGCTATTATTTTGTTCTAAATGTTTTTTTTAAAGAATAACATTTGTTTTAAAGGTGAAGAAAATAGTAGTCATTTATTCAAAAATATATTTTGAATTGAAAGAAAACCGAGCTTAAGAAAGCAGTGTTCAATGAAGTTTTTTTTGTTTTTGTTTGCTTTCTTTGCTGCAAAAAACAAAAAAAAAAAGTTTTTCCCTTTGGATTGGCCTTTTCTTTTTCTGAAAATTTGGCTTTGCACGACTTCGTATTAATATAAAATAGACCAGGAGTAGTACAACATGATAAAAATTACAGGTTATTTAGTGCATTTCAAAACTGAAAATTATTTCATTTCAATATAAAACTTGTTTACATTCTTATACAGCGGCATGCCAAGTATGTGTTGTTTAAAAATATGCTGAAATGTGCAGTCGATCAATTCCTCATACCGTATACTTTCTTTACGTAACCTTTTTAATTTTGCATAGAGCCAAAATGTAATTCCTAAAAAAACTTTAAAATTGAAAAAAATAAAATAAAGAAAACAACTCTAATGGTGAATTGTGAGATTCGTGAAAAAGTCGTTATTCACTACTGAATATTATACGAAGCGCAAAACTGCATATAAATACAAAATGTGCAGCGATTATAAAGTAAAGTTATTAAAGTTTAGAGCTGTAAAATTAGTGCCAGTACGTATCGAGTTGTGAGTAAACGATTTATGATCTTACTGACCTCGTTAGCTAAGTCGATGTCTATACCTAAGCGCGAGTGTCACTGATGTTGGCCAAAGATGCTCGTGTCTGAGTCGTGAGAGCGGAGCTACTATCTCGACAGGGCAAGAACCATATATAGGATAGTCAGAGATTTTTAGCGCTGACGGGTGACCTACGTGCTGCAGATCTTCGCTATTAGATCTTTGTATTACAGCTCAGTGCTAATAGTTAGCTGTGATATTTGAGAAAACGATTTTAAACAATTTTCGGACAGTATATCAATATGCGTTAAATCACTGAAAATACTAAAGGTGATATTTTATGAGCACTTTTAACTGCTATTATATTTAATGTTATTAATTTAAATGTTTTTAAGTAACTGACACGCAAACGTAAATAAGCATTAATTATTAATCCACCCAACTACACTGTTAAAAATTCAGGAAGTTTTTACGGTAATTGTTACTGTAAAACGTAGTGATTATCGTAAAGAAAATTTTTACAGTGAATTGTACCGATAAAAAAAATTGCGATTGCAGCGCCAATTGAACACGTGACTTACTGTGAGATGCCGATGACACCCTATTTCCGAGCTCCTGCTGTGTCTTACCTGGTACTGTGGATAGTAAAGCAGTGTGAAAAAATTGGATTCCGGGTTCGATCCTTGTCGTTCGTATATCAAGCTTTTTAATTCTCGTTTTCTCTTCCGTAAAATTTTTTAGTAAAAAGATATTTTACGGTAAAAGTTACTAGCAACATGGATGCCAGTAACTTTTACCGTAAAATTTCAGGAAAATTTTTAACAGTGTAGTTAAATTGGTACTTAATAATAATTATAAATCATTCAAAGTATTAAAATTAAACTTTTTCCATAGTGATTAATGGAGAGAAAAATCGGAATATTCCACATTGATTTCTTGATCACATTAAAGACACTTTTTGAATGTAAAAAATTAAGGTTGAGTTTTTATTTATTTATTTTTAGTTTAATCCCCCCCCCCTCATCTTCTCCTCTCATTTCAAAAGAGGAAACATTGTTCCAACGTTAATATTAGTAATTATTTTCTATTAGCTTACTCGAATTGCTATAATTTAGTACTCAATTTCCATTCCAAATCATTCAGTGAATTAACTTAAAATTTTATGCCTTGACAATAGGGGAGGAAAATAGGAAGGGGAAATATTTCATGTTTAACACTTGACCATGCAGAATAAACATTCAACATCTACAAAATCGTAGTTTTTTTTTTTTAACCTTCATCCCTTCCCTCTTTTCATTTGAAAAGAATAAACATAGCACCGAATATTTCTTAGTTACGCATAGATTTGTTTACGGTAATCCTATCTATTCTTTGCGCTAAATGTTCTCTATGCAGTAGAAGATAAACTACTTCACATTTTTAATTATCATAATCATCCAATGCGTGCAGAAAGTGAAAAATAGAAAGAAAAGCAAGAATAATATTTTTTTTCTATTTGATTATGAATAACAATCTCTCGAACAGCAGTTACTTTTCGAAAAGATAACGCTTTAAAACATTGCATACGGTTTTTTTTCTGAAATACGCTGAATAACTAAAAGAGGGGAAAAGTTAATTAACTGAAATATATTGCAGATTTTTTTGCAAAGCATTTGCTTCTTTTCCCCTTTGGTTATTAGTTTGTTATTTCTGCTCCAGTGAACTTGCTTTCAACACGAATATATTTTTCAGTTTCTAATATAATTAATTTTATATTCGTGTTTACAGAAGAACTTTACTTGATATAGTCAGATGTATTTTGGAACATAAAGAAAAAATATTTTTAATCTGTAGTAAAAATTTTGGTCAGAGTGATTCGTAGGAATTGAAACAACAAAACAAATCCCATATAAATACATAATTACTTAATTGAACGACATAATACAATATTTTGGAGATTATATCGTACACAGGCTCAAACACTTTGTCACAATGTATAAATAGGCACTTTGAACATGAGACTTTACTTTTTTTATTTCTGTACAAGATGGTGTGGACCTATGTAAAAAAAAAGAAGGAAATATAACTCCTAGAGATAGTCAAAGGATGATGCAAGCGGCTATAACTTTGAAAAAACTCGATAATCACCCTTTCTTGCAGGCAGCAACTGCCGAATTACAAATGTAAACTTATGTATTTAATTACAAATGTAACCTTTCATAAAAATGAACGCAATAAACATAATTTTAAAAGATCCTAAAGTCTTTCCTTCTTTTTGCTTTAAAATTGCATGTGAGAATGTACCATCTTGTGACCCATGGCAAGGAACTTTGTCACAAGGTAGGGGGTACCTTCTCACAGTTGTAATGCTTAGGAATCCTTTAGTCCATACTTTGACATTCTTAGAAATATGATTCTCACAGTTGTAATGCTTAGGGATCCTTTAGTCCATACTTTGACATACTTAGAAATATGATTCTTACAGTTGTAATGCTTAGGGCGCTTTTCCATTTGACGACACGACAACGACAAAAGTCGGACGACAATACTGCAACGATAAGTACGGTATCGTGACGTCTATAGCACTGCTTTTCCATTCAAACGATATCGTTTCTCCGAACGGGTCAGTTTCCACCGCATTTCATTTCGAAAAAGCACTTTATTTTGTTGTTACATTTCAGTTTAATTTTAAATCACATTTAAAATTCTAGCAATTTGAAGCTGGGACACGTTATTTTCTCCTTCTTCTGACAAAGATATTTTTTTTTGTGTCAGTTCTAAATGGATTATACCTAATCAATTGATACCTGATGGCACAAAATTAGATGGAGAACCAATAAAAAAATACACTTAATGGGTGGTAGTTATTAAAATTGAATTTAAAAAATTCAAAAGTCTTGGACATGATTTGTACCATTTTCGTTGGAATAACCCATATGCAAAATAAGGTGCAAATTCCTCCTTAAAGTTACAGATACTAGCGATTAAGTGTTTTTCTTAAAAGAACCTTGAATGTATTCGTCATAAAAACTTTTGATTTAAAGTAAATTAAATAAAATACACATTCAGTTTTTAACCTACTGCATAAAGCATATTTTCAGGAATAACTTCCTAAAATGGTGAAGAAAATACCTCGAAATAGAATTTTTAATAATATTAAAACAAGCTTGGGGTAAAATGGATCATTTTTCACCTTAAGTTAAGTTTAGCTTATACTAAAGAGTTAATAGTCCTTTTTGCTAATTACCTCATGTTTTGGTGTCATATATGCACATACTAATTCAAAACAAATACTATCCCAAGTAGCACACTTCGTTTTTTAAAGGTTGAAAAATGGTTATTAACGTTGTAACAACCGCTTAAAAACGTTTATAAACCGTTTAAAGGTTATTTGTGCTACCTGGGATATTGCTTGGTCATTCTTTTGATATACAAATATATGAACTTATAGTGCAAAATAATTAAATTAGATCAAAAATCCAAAACTAAGACTACAGCTTTTGCTCAATGAACTTCCTTCAAGAAATGTTGTTAGGGAGTGAAGCAAAATCTTATCCCCAAAGAGAGACGCATGGGCAACCAAATCATAGAAAAACATACTACAGAGATGAATTCAAATAATGTAGTTAAAGAAACGGAATCAACATCTAAGATCTCAACAATGAATGAGGCTGTTTCTTCGCTATTAGAACAAGCTAGTCGAGCATGCGTTTTATTTTTTATGCATATTAAAACTTCGATTATAAACACACTCCAACCAAAACCAATAACCAAAAGTAAAGAAGAAACTTTGAAAGTTACCAAAAGAGAAAACTACACACATGCAGAAAGGAACTTGTGAAATTTCAACAAGCTTGACAATATTGAAAAGATTTCAATCTGAAAAAACCTAAAGAGATAAAAAAATCAATTAAACTGACGCACAGACGCAAAAACTAAATAAATAATAAATAAACCTTTTCTCTAAAAGAAATTCATAACTAAATCGAAATGCATTAAAAGCAACTTTTAAACGTTGGAAAGTGGAAGTAAGTTAAGTCTTTTGAGGAAACTGTCAAAAAAGATTATTTTCATGCCATCATTCGTCCCTACAATGTAGAATAACGTGCAATTAAACATACAGTAAAAGTTTTTTGCTTCCGGAGAGTGATAATGTTTGGAAGGATATCTGCATTAGGGTGGAGCGAAAAAAATGAATTTTTGATTTTCGTAAACGGGTACCTTTCATTTACTGTGAATGAGGAAAAGTAACAATTCTGTAAAATATTTCACTTTTGCGACGTCATCTTTAGTCTGCGCATTTGGCCTAAAGTTTTGAAATTTTAGATTTTTTTTAGATTTTTCAAAATTTTTAAAAAAATATTGCAAATGATAAAATTAGTGACGGGTGGTTATTAAATGGAAGAAAAGGTTTGAAATATACAAGAAATTTTTAAAATCAATTTCAGATTATGATTTCAGTCTGCGCATTAGGCCCTAATTTCATCAAATTTTCAGAAATTTCCGATATTTTCAATATTAGCAGAAATTTTATAATTCAATATTTCCTCTCAATATTTACTAAAAGTGCCTTCAAAACATTTTCTTAATCATTTTGTTGTTTCTTTGAACTACTCAACTCTATGCTTGCTCATTGAAATTACCCAGGACTCACCACGAGGAAGTGGCCGCACTTTGGGTGCCACTCGCGCTCTCCTTGCTTCCAACCGATAAGAGCACACATTTACATTTCTTAGACAAGTCAGAAACAATAAATTGTTTCTTTGAGTAGGAAATTGTTTGCATTGGTTTTGATGGATGCACTACAAAGACAGGAAAATAAAGGTGTAATACGGAAACTGGAAGAAAAACTTGGTAGACCTCTGTAATGGAACATTTGCCAATTACATTTGAATGAACTTAATTTGCTGCATTTTTTGCAAAAGCTAGATGGACCTACCAGTGGACCAAAGTGATTTTTGGGCCTGTTAGACGAAGCTAAACATGTTATACTTTCAAATCAGTTCAATATGAACCTATAGAATTTGTCATTGATCAGATTGATTTTGACAATAAAAATGGTTCAAGTACTGAGCAACAGTAACTTCATGAGATGAGCAAGGTAGTTTTGACTGGGAAAATATCCAAAAAAATGTGAAACAGAAGTCCAAGACAGCTTTCCCTAGTCAGATGTTGACTACAGCAAACAATCTTTAGACTATAATTTTTAAAAGAGTTCATAACTTTCGCGGGTATAAGTGTCCTTGCTCTTTTAGGATGAAGTACAGACGTTACTAATTTAGCTATGAATTTGTGTGAGATTTTAAAGATTATCTCTCCGGGAAAAAGCAGAAAATTGTATTCACATCTATTCAAAACAATGTATACTTTGCACCCAAGAAATATGCTGTTATCAAATGTATGTATGTTTGTTCCTTATACAAATCCAGTTTTCGTCGGATTTTCAACAAACTTGGCACAGAGGTTCCCTGATGCATTAGAATTCACATAGGCAGGGGTTTTGAAATTTAAAAAAAATCCAAAAAGCCCAAAATTCAAATCTTTTGTCTCAAAATGGCCATTTTCTTCCAATTTTGAATAGATAGAGTAATAGAGATAAGACTTTAAGCACACAAATTGATAAAATGTAACACATTTAAATAGGAGTATTTTCCTACAAAGATTACGATCAACAATGAATTATCCATTTAAGGCTCAACTATTTCTTTTTAGCATGAAATAAGTTTTTATATTCCCATGTGGATAGAATTCATTCAAATATTTTTTAGAGCTATGTTGTATTAATAAGCACCCGGGCAACGCCGGGAAATAATCTGGTTAGTTCATAAGAGAGAGCATATAAAGAAACTTGTTTTAAATCGTATTATAAACGCTCAATCTAGAAAACAAACAAGCAAACAAGTGAGAACGCTTCAGATCCCAAAAAATAGACAAAAATCTATTTTCATACATTACATACATAAATCAAAAGTCAGTATACATCGATATGATTTCTTGCCATGATGTGGAAATTACAAAGCTACCTTTTACAGGTAATTTAACAACACAATATTTACAAAGATTATGGAAGCTGAGAATTTAAATATGATTTCTGAATGCGCTCTTTTTAAACTGCCATTCAAGACTCAATCAGTTGAAAGAGCTGTCAAATAGGTCACAAGCTCTTCAAAATTGGTATGTAATCACAGGAAAAGAAAAAGTTTAGTAAAAACGAGGATATCTGACAGAAATATTTGATCAATTTACGACACAAAGGAACAATTTAACTGTGAAAGACGTATCTAAGAAATGTAAATACGTGCTTGCATTGGTTGGAAGGAAGGGTTCACGTGTAGGACTAGAAGTGCGGTCACCTCCTCGTGGTGAGTCCTGGGTAGTTCCATATGAGCTAGCGAAGAGTTGTAGGGTTCAAAGTAATAACAAATTGAATAAAAACAAGTTTGAAGACACTTCAAGTGAATATTGAGCGGAAATACTGAGTTAAAAAATGTCGAAAATATCAGAAATTTTGGGCAATTTGATGAACTTTGAGCGCAATGCACGAAATGAAATAATAATCTAAAACGGTTTTAAAAAATTCTTTGTACATTTCAAACCTTTTTCTTCCATTTAATAACCACCCGTCACTAGTTTTATCATTTGCAATATTTTTTAAAAAAATTTGAAAAATCCAAAAAAAAATCAAAAATTTCAAAACTTTAGGCCAAATGCGCAGACTAAAGATGACGTCGCAAAAGTGAAATATTTTACAGAATTGTTACTTTTCCTCATTCACAGTAAATGAAAGGTACCCGTTTACGAAAATCAAAAATTCAATTTTTTCGCTCCACCCTAATCTGCATCGTAAACAGTGCTAGACATTCCTGGCCCTGAGATGAATCCAGATGACAATATTGCTTATATATTGCTTAGAAATGTTTATATACTTTTTTTTTTCTCATTAACGAACAAAAGTAGCAAACTACTATTCAAAAAAACGTGCAATCGAATCCTTTAAACCATGACTCATTTTACCCCACTAGTAACCCATTTTACCCCACGCTATGGGGTAAAATGAGTCATTGACAACACATTTTCATACTTATTTATCAGTATCAATATTTTGTTTTCTCCCAGATATTTCACTTTAAATGTCATGAGGAAGAGTCATTTGCATATTATGAGCAGTTCATTCACTGGTTGAATCAATATATTTTTTGTTAGATCTTTTTTTTTTTTTTTTTGTATAGAAGTAAAACATAATTGTTTTACTTATTTTAGAAGTTACGAACTTACTTCAAAAATAAATAAATAAATAAATAGTAATAATAATAATATGTTAAAGATTTTAATATAAAATACATTGTTCATTTAATTGGTATTTATATTTTTAAAAATGATAAATTATTCATTTTGAAATAGGTAAATTATAACTTTTATTTTTATCCAGTTCTCCTGCAAACAATTGAATAAAAAAACATATTGTACAAACATTTGGTAGTGTTTTTATTAATTTCTTTTTTAAACTTTTCTTGTTATTAAGTGCAAAGATTAACCAAAACGGTTTTTACGATTTTTCCTTTTACTGCATAATTTCTAAAATTAGAGATTGAACTTTTTCGCAATCATTTCACTTACGCTGGCCATTAAAATGAAGTTTTCTCAAAAGAAACTTTAAACTTCATTTTGTGAAAGGATTTTAGAAAGATAACACTTAAAAAAAGGGAGAAACGATTTAAAATACATAATTACAGGTCCAGGAAACTGCACCAGGGTAGAAAATAGATTTGGCGTAAAATTTCTTTTCAACTGACGATTCTCGTAAAAGTTTTAGTTTAAATAAGGAAAAAATAATCACGGCGGATAAAGCTTCGTTGAGAGCAAAACCTTGTTTTTATGATGTAAAATGAAACATGAAATGAAAAACATTTTCTTTTTTGTTACAGAACTGGGAAATGTATGGGCAAAAAAAAAAAACATTTATTTAATGTAAAATTATATTTCGGGTAAGTAAAACATTTATTACTCTACAAATACTTCATTTACAAACATAAAGTGATTTATAAAAATAATTCTGAAACTAACTCATCATTAAAAAAATTTCAAAACGTCACATTTTATTTCTTGCAAACGGTCCAGTATTTTACGAGTTTAAACGCTGTTTCTGAAAAAATCAATGTACCGTAAATTGAAAGGTTTTTCCTGGTTAACATTTCTTTCCTTTTTTCTTTAAATTTTTTATCAAAATAAAGGACTTTTACTATAGTAGAGTAAACTATTATTGGGTCAGTAATACGAAAAAAAATGTAAAATGACTTGGTTTTCTAAAAAAAATCGAAATTCAAAGTCCAATGCGCTAGCTGAAACTCAATGTGTTTCTCTGTTTAATTTGCATTTTACTTACCTATCCTGAAGGCAAACTTTTCGTGGCATAGCATTTAAAAAAAAAGAAAAAATAACCAATCTCCCCTACTGTACAAAATCAACAATTTTGATTTACAATGTTTAAAAAACAGTTAGTGATTTTTTCTTAACCTTCACAAAATGAGGGGTACTGATGACAAGATCCCAAATACAACGGCCACGCTACAACTGCATTTATGCTCCAAAGTAGCAGAAAATGTCCCTAAATAAATTCAAATATAACGCTTATTTTAAAACTTACCTCAAGCTATGCAAAAGCAACACAAATAATCACGAAGAAGCTCTTGAGAAACTTCAGATTGCCTCATACTTTCGAGTACTTTCTACATTATGCATCAAGATACAAAGCACCCTGGAGTCATCATTATTCAGAAGATATTCCCAGTAAACACTAGAGTTTATTGTACATTTAAAGAATAAACATTTCGCAAAAGCTTATCCCTAAAACAGTCTCAAATTTCTAATATAAAATAGGAAATGAAGAATAATTTTCCTTGTTTTGCAAAACTCTACTTTGAATTTTACGTATTGACGTAAAGTATCTCAAAAGTTTTAGGTAAAGTATCTTAATATTCTTTTCAAGAACAATGATTCCTAGATTATTTAAAATTTAGATTGGAATATATTTTTTTCCCAGGTGGTTTAGCGAATATGGGTCATTTTCACCTTATACTTATACTTCAACATTTTTTAGTAATTTTTTCAACTTGCCATTTTTCTTTTAGAATCACTAACAAATGTTTTGTTACATATTTTAGGTGTGTGAAAAAGTAATTGGTTGTACACTTTGATGCATAATAAACTATTCAAATGCTGTTGTAAAACTTTAAGTTGCAAGAAAAATTGCCGTCCTTTACGATGCAAAATCAATATGGAATATCAGTTTTAAACTATATCATAGCGCCTAGAACTAACTTCATTTGAAATTATTTGTGTCCCTGAAGCTTAAAGCGGCTCTTGTGATTATTAAAATATTGATTAAAAACTGTATGGCATTTGGTAACGGATTTGACCAGTAACGGACTTGACATTTAAACCAAAATGTTAAATTATGGCAAGGTTATCGAATTTAAAAATTGAATAAAAATATGCATTTTCTTAGAGTTGTATAATAAACAATATTTTGGGGTAAAAGTTGAGAAAAAGCAAAAATTAATACTAGATTCTTTGGTAACAGACTTGATAAAGAATAAAAATATGCACGTGGAAGAAATCTTGTGCGAAACGCCACAGCAATACTTCTCGACTCAGGAAAACAAAATGGTACGAAATAGTTACGTCACTAGTTTGTTAAGTTAACTGAATACGTGTTACCATCTTTTGACTGTAATAAATACCTTTTTTTTTTAGCCAAAATAATCTTAGGGTAACGGACTTGACAAGAAGTGCGCGGAAAAATATATTCATACATTTCTTAATGAAAAAAAATACTATTGTCAAGATTTATTATAAATATCATATACTAATAGTCAATATATAAAAATAATTTGTTGTATACGATTTTTTATACAATTAAGTATATAAAAAAATAGTTGAACTTGCGTAAATTGGAAAGGGACAAGCGTTTTTGCCTTGATTCTCATTTTTATTAAATACTTATATTTAAAAAAAAATAATAATAAAATAAATTTCAATATTTTTTTCAGTGATAGAACTTATTTTGGGGTATTTCTTGCAGAAAATAATTGTTCGCATTGAATTTAAAATATAAGTTATGATTCAAAATTGTCTTTTTAACCTCCGGACAGCAAATGTAAGCAAATTTTGGAAATTACCCATACACGTGTTTTAAGCCGGAATAAAATGAAACAATTTTTATTTTAAAAATACGTTTTATTAATTTGCCGAGTCTCCATATAAGGTTAACCCATTTATGCCCAAGTTTTTTTTAACATTTTTTTTCCAATTTTTATCTGCTTAAAGCTCTTACTTGAAATGATTTATATACATTTTAGGCTTAAAACAGTTCGCCGTTGCCATATTTATTAAGTTACTAGCTGCCAGGCAGCTAGATTAGCTTCCTTCGTCATGTTGATGCATAACCTCCCCACCCCCAAACTTTTACCTCATTCTGATATCGTATTATTTGATATAATTTAATGTTCATGAGATTTCATAACATACTACGCAAGAGACCCGCTTATTTCCCAAGCAGCAAACTGCGTAGGCCAGCGTTTTAAGGGCGCTTCGAGCCTTTAAAGTAGTGAGGAAAGTTTACAAAAAAAAAAAAAAAAACTATTTGTCGCCTAGGCGGCTCGATAACAGGCGCTGCGCGCCTTTACTTTTTTTCCTGCATCAAAAAATCATTCGAATTCTAGAGATGATACCCGGGCGCTTCGCGCTTTCAAAATAGTGAGGAAAGTTTCAGCAAGTTCTGCTCGCTCAAGGGAAAGAAGCAGACATAGATACTCAGTTTTTAATGTAAGTAGATGGGTTTTCACCTAATTTATATTTCAAAAAATTACACATAGCTAGCGATAAAAACGGAACAGGACATCTCTGCATTATATGCTATCGCGCTCTTTCCCGCATGGGACATCTCCGCCGCTACTCCTATTCTCCCTCTGCCTTGCAAAGGACAAATCCGCTTCACCATTTCCAAGGGTTAGAAAGGGGTTACTGGTTTAAAATTTTTAATCTTGGCGACACATCTTCTTTTTGATGACGAAGACCTAATCTAAAAAACGGAATTTATTCCCGGACTACTTTGGAGAGAAATTGCAAAGAAGTCAAAAAAACACAATGCAGTGCAAATCAATTTAAACTTCGCGCCAATTTTACTTCGCCAAATATTGCACTCTACCAGCTCAATCGGCGAATTTGTCCTGTCGTACAGAAATGCCGGGGAGAGACGCGGCGGAGATGTCTCATGAGGGGGAGGCTAGAGATAAATTTTGCGGCGGAAATGTCCTATGTTGCGGCGGAGATGTCCTGTGTCTGATAAAAATACTACGTACGTGGCCCGCTAATGAGTTTCATGTTTGATTTAGTTAAGCCTTCATTCAAAATTCTCATTATCATTGTTATTACTGTTTCATAGCAATCACGTTTTGTAACATTGGATTTCATATTTAATCATTTATTAGGCCTAACCACTTTAAATTTGACTACTTATTAATTGATATCTTCGTTAATTAAAATCGTATAATAATATAAATTAAAATTAATGAAGCCTGAAAAATTACCTATCTATTGGTACCTGGTTCAACTTTCAGTTCATTGGCCTTCAGGAGAAAGAAGCGTGACAAGTTAGAAAGAAAGATAGAAATATACTCAGTTTTTAATATCAGTAGATTTAACGTCCTGTTTATAGGGTATTTTGCAGATATGTAAGCAAAATACGACCTTACTTGACTTTACTTGTGCAAAGTAACATTACAGAAGGCATCTGTGATCAATTTTAAGCAAATCATTTTAAAATAGTTTTATTTTATGAAAAATAAGTTCGCAAAAAAAAAAAAAAAAAAAACTTACTTTCTGTGGCTACCCATGCTGGATCGTTGTTTGACTGATTTGTCTAAAAATAGCTGTTAATAAATAAACTCTGATGTCCAAATAGTGGCTCTAACTAGTTTTCTCAAGAAGGACTATTTAACTTGTGAAAAACAGCTCTAGTAAAATGATGTACTCATTACAGGTTTTTGTTTGCAGTAACTAACAAGCGTCCCGTTTTTAGGCATAAATGGGTTAATGCAGCGGTAAATACTTTTATGTATACCTGTGAAATTTAGACTGTAAAAATGTGTTACTTAAAAGACTTTTTAAGAGTTCGGTTTATGAATGTCACTATGTTTTTTCAATCTCGAACTGAAGCAGGATTACTACATATTTCTTCTTCATAGCAAATGTTCTTAACGCTTAATTTTATAAGCTCGTTACGAAACATTTTGATAGAGATGGAACACGAAGAAATAGTGTGTTTTATAATTGGCATTCATAGATAAGAATTCCCTTCTAAAAAAAAAATCGCTGTTTATGAAATGTTCAAGCACATTTCATACAGTAATCAATTTTCAAAAAGATTGAAATTACTTGCAATTCACACATGGTTTACATGTTAATGTTTTAAATGCATTCTCTTTAACTCATCAAATAACTGAATGTAAATGTTATCATGAAACGAAATTGATGTACGAAAGAAACGTTACAAATCGTTAACAATTTTCCAAAGAATCAGAAAAAGACCATCAAATCCTTTGCCGTTTTCTCTGTTTAATTTGACTTCACACATTTTGTTCAGGAGTTAGTTTTAGTTCTTTCACGGTTCATTTTATCAAGATCTGAAAAAAATGCATTTCTAGGGAAATGTTAGGAAAAATACACTGGCGGAAAAAAAAAATCCCAACACCAAGAAAAAGTTACTGTAGAGTAATGAAATTTGGGTAATGCATATCTCTAGTTGACATGTTTAATTGATTAAATGTACAAGATCACTGGCTAACCCTACACTGCATGATTTTTTATTTTTCGTAGAAAAAAATATATGTGTTTGTCAATGTAATAAGAAAGCATGGAAAAATGTTTAAAAAAATTTAACTCTAAATTTTCACCCCTTTCTAATTAAAAATAGTTTTGTTGCCAAATGGCTACACCATGCATTCAACAGATAAAAATGATTGTAAATGATAGTCTTGAAATTAGTTCTTTTTTGTAAAGAAAATAGAGGAATTGAACATTTGGTGCACTGTACTCTTGTAATCCTTTACATTTTGACATTTTACATTATTTTTTATGTGTACTTGTACTTTTCGATGATCAATTCTGTCAAATCTGATGTCTTTTGGAGGCTCTCTCGCGCAAGCTTTCCTTCTTTTCTCTTTTTTTTTGGTTTGTAACTAGTTCCTCTGTAGCTAATGGTCTCTTTTTAATACACTTTTATTAATTTCACACGTGGGTTTGTTTGTATGTATGTATGTAACTCTGAATAAAAGATAAAATTTACGTTCTTTGCAAATATAAAAGTAATATATTTAATATTATTTTTAATACTAAAGGCTAAACTGTATTACATATTGATGTATTATAAGTACATGTAAACTTAAGTGCGGATATTCAGTAGTTTTGAAAATCAGAGGGAAACCCGTGATGATCACAGCGCATTCCAATGTAAAAGCGTATTTTTTAGTTTTTTTTCAAAACTATATTTTAAAATTATTAATGACTTTACTTGTCCGTGTAAGCACAACGTTTATGCTAACTGAAATCTAAAATGAGCACGTTTTAAAGGCTTTTCCCTATTGATTTTTTGTTTGTTCACTCTGTTGAACATCAACTAAGCATTGATAATTGCGAGGTCTTATAAACGGTAGAATAGCCGAAAGTACCACTTTTGGGTCCGCATGATTATATTATACCCTCCAAAAAGAGAAAGAAGCTAGCGCGAAACATAAACAAAGCTCATACTTCATGAACTATAGAGATGAATCGAAGTGTTCTCTGGATGCTTACTGCATAATGTTGCCAAATGGCTACAGACGTGTATTATGTCCTAGATTTTTTCCAAATAATTATTTTGATGTAAAACGCATCTTAAACGAAAGATAAATGTTTATTTTATTCATGTTATTTTTTTAAAAGACGAAGAAAAATATTTCATTGTAAAAAATAATTTCAAAACATGGTAGTTTGAGTGATTTTAAAAGCTATCCATATGGATTCATTTCAGAGCATGTAACAGACCAGTGCTGCCATGTATGGAGGATAAATGGTGATAATTGCTTTAAATATAACCAATACTTGCTTTTTATGCATTGAGTTGCCTTATGACTACATTCTGCTATTCATAAGGAGGACAAATTGTCCATGTAGCCAATTGGCAACACCATGCAGTGTAGGGCTAATTTAAGCTCAAGAAAATGCTGTGCAAATGTGAAATTATGCTAATTTAATAGGGGGTGTAACCTCCAGAATTTTGAAGGCAAGCCTGAAAGCGTGCATGCATTATGTCATACAGGTGCCGAATGTCACTTTGTAATATAGAGTGCCATGCTTGTTGCACTTCTTGTGTCAATATTAGGACCGTCATTGCTGACTGTGGATG
>JAXGGA010009291.1:0-52184 GCA_038373865.1 Uloborus plumipes
AAAAAAATACATCCAATTTTGCCGATACTGACAGTATTGAAGAGAAATTTCAATTGTTGGATAGTGTGACGGATGACGGGTACATACCTGATGAAAATCTAATTGAGACTAAGGCAAAGAAAATATGAAACGCAAAAAAAAAAAGACAATCTCTCTCTACCTTCACTTGATAATGCTTGCGATCAAATGAGTCTCGAACAGATCAGCTGCTGCTTTGGCAGCTGTGACGATGTTAGGTCTCTTGTCGAACTAAGACCCATAGAGAAAGAAGAAAAACTCGTAGGAAACTCGAACAAAATGATAATCAGATTAATCAGGCTCATCGTGACATAGAGGGAATATGTTTTGATGGTCGAAAATAGCGAACTTGCACACAGGTAGTCGACTGTGACAGCAAGTACCACAGAAAACTCCTGACAGAAGAACATATAAGCAACATCGCAGACACAGCCAGGTTCTTCTTACTTCAGCCACATTGCTCCGATATCAAGCTTCAGCAAAGACATTGCTAAGGATTGCCTCTCTAGTTTCATAGAGCAGAATGCACAAATGGAGAGTATTAAAGTTGATGGCATGAATGTGAACACAGGTCATAGAGCAGGTGTTATACGACGACTGGAGGAAACATTAAAGCGTCCTATGCAGTGCCTGTTATGCCTACTCTCCGCTAATGAGCTGCTTCTGCGCTATCTTTTCCATGTATTGGATGGCACGACTACAGGACCACGGGGACTTTCTAAAGGTATCGGAAAGCGGCTTGCTACGTGCACCAATCAGCCTGTTACTTCTTTTGAACCATATTACAGTTAATAGAGGAGTTGTGTCCAATCTGGAACCGGAGAAGTTAAGCACAGATCAAAGCTATCTACTGAAAATGTGCAATAGCATTAGCAAAGGTGAATGTAACTTTACTTAAACAAATAGAAACCTTAATAGCCTAAATCACTACAGTCAATAGAGTTTTTAGATTATATATTATTGAATTGGAATCGTTGGAAAATTTGAAAACTTGAAATTTTCAAATCACACTCAAGGCATGGTAAGATATCTTAAGTTGGTGACAGAGGCGGCGAAAGCTGTTTGTGGGCACACAACACGAGATGGGTTCGTTCGTACTCGAATTGCTTCGCGATAGCTTATACCAGAGTTTGAGACAAAACGTGAATTTTTGCATTTCACTTAGTAAATATTGCGACATTTATTGAATTTTTGCATTTGTGATACTTCATTTTATTTAGTATTTTAATAGTTTACTGCATTAATAAATATGTTTGGGATATTTTGCTATGCTTGAAGGTGGCTAAACTGAAAAACAGTTTGTCTGACGTATAGTCAATTTTTTACATAATGTCACTAAATATTGCAAAATAAAAGGTCGCGAAGGGAGATCAAAAAAAATTTCAAATCTCTTCAAACTTTCACATTTCGTTTTAGTGACTAAATGGCACATTTTGACACATCAAGCTATTTGAAATTCAAAAAAAAAAAGTTTTTTTCGGTCATTTTCGCTCCACCCTAATAAGTACTGTCTGTTTGCGTTTTGTGCGCCTGGCAGCCACGGACGCTTCCATCTGAAAAGGGGGAGTTAGGTTTTGGATGCGCACTACCCGATGCCTTCAGCTTTTGTTCGCTTTCTACTTCCGCGTTGCTTACCCCCCCCCCCCCCCCTATTTCGAGAAAGTCCGAAGAGACTTGGCGCGTACACAGATGCGGCGGAGGTCGTACGAAAAAATTTTAGACAGTATTTTCTGGTAGAAAGAGCCATTTTACGATTGAGGCATTAATAGCATTTGAATTTGTCCAATGCAGAATCTTGTTTTTTTCTTTTTTGTTACGCCACTTGAATGAAAAAAAAAAGTTATAAAAGTAATAACTATTTTTTTGACCCTACTATGTTTCTTGTTTTATTCATTTATTTATTTATTTCATGCGGTGGGAGGGGGGGGGGGCTAGAAACGCCAACGCCATCGTTTAACTACGTTCATTTTCATATTTCTTCTTTCCTACACTAATGTATTTTTATTTCATATTATTTTTACTGAACGGACAAATAACTGCTTGTCTCTGAAGAAAATGAATAACAGACCAAAAAGCATTTTCCCCACTTTCTTAACTCATTTTAATGGGGGGGCGCCAAAAAATTCTTTTGGGGGGGGGGCGCCGAATTGAGAATGAAACTGCCCCCTCCTGAGAGAAATCCTGGATCCGCCCCTGCACTCAGGCATGTCATTTTGAATTTTTCCATGTGTGTGGGAGTAGGGGGTGTACTAAATGCTAATTTTATAGGAAAAATCAAAAAACATCTTTGTAAAAAATATTAGATTTCAAAGCTTGAGGGAAGCTATCTCCCTCACCCCCCTATATGATGAGCCCAGGGCCGCCAAATTCTCAACACCCCCTCAGATATTTCAGCTAGCGACGGCCCTGCTCTTACCAGGAACTGTTTGTGTTTAACTCCAATTTTCTTTTTGTATATGGAATATAGAAGGTTGAAACTTTACAAAATGAATGTTAAATTTGTATTAAGTTGTTGCCGTAAGGTCAGTGAAGGCCCTCAAAACAAGGCATTTTTGACGTTTTTTAGCGTTTTTGAGGTCCAAAAACAGCTTGTACATTTCAGTTAGCACGGCAAAAGTAGTGTCGTTTGAAAGACCAGTGTAAGCACTTTTAAATTATGTATAAATAACCGAGGAAAGTTCAACGTGCTTTTAGGTGCGTGAGGCCGAAATATGAAAAATGTCATATTTTACCGATATTCAAACGGTCATAACTTCCTCCGCCAACAAGATATTGAAATTTTTTTTTTGCCAATGTCATACTCTTTTCTTTGTCATAACAGAACAGTTGAGTCCTTTGAGGCGAAATGTAAAAAAAAATTTTATAAAAAATGCACAGGAAAAAAAACATTTTTTGTCAAAAAAATTTTCGCATTTCGCCTCAAAGGACTCAACTGTTTTGTTAAGACAAAGAATAGAGTATGACATTGGCAAAAAAAATATTTCAATATGTTGTTGGCGGAGGAAGTTAGGACCGTTTGAATATCGGTAAAATATGACATTTTTTCATATTTCGGCCTTACGCAACTAAAAGCACGTTGAACTTTCCTCGGTTATTTATACATTATTTTAAAGTGCTTACACTGGTCTTTCAAACGACACTACTTTTGCCGTGCTAACTGAAATGTACAAGCTGTTTTTGGACCTCAAAAACGCTAAAAAACGTCAAAAATGCCTTGTTTTGAGGGCTTTCACTGACCTTACGGCAACAACTTACCTACCACAAATTCAACATTCATTTTGTAAAGTTTCAACCTTCTGTATTCCATATACAAAAAGAAAATTGGAGTTAAACAGTTCCTGGTAAGAGTTTTGGCTCACAGCAACTTTCATGTCTTGAAAATCCGCTTAATTTTTGATGCCGCACCTTCACCTTAAGGGGTCCATAAAAACTAAACAACTCAACTTTAGAGCAAAACATTCTGGGTTTGGTCTTTCAAGAAGATAACAAACATTTGGTAATTTTTTGGAAAAAATCTGAGAGGTCATGAATCACAGGCGTGGCACTCTCTCAGATTCTTGCTCTTAATCATAAAATGTCGATTGTTTGAAAATCTATGATCATTTTGACACCAGACAACGAAAACGTAAAAACCCTACACTGCTGTCACTGTAAACAGTGTTTAAATCTCAAAAATAAAGTGTGTGGCACTTTTGGTAAAAGGTTATTAACATGCATCATAACGAGAATCAGGTTCATTAGGCATAATTAATTGTGCTTTAGTTACTGTCTCCCATATTGTTTAAAGACAAAAGCTCAAAAAAATATCTACAAAACAAAAGAAAAGAAGTTTATAATAAAAACAAAATTATTATTTAAAGGTTTGGTACCGTGCTCACTTTTTCTTATTGGACAAAATAGACAAAATTGGATAAAATGAAAATTCACTATTTTTTATATGTTTGATATGTATAATTTATTACAATAAAAATATATAGAATTACTACATAATTTGATTATATTATTCATCAGAGTGTCAATGATTTAAATCAACTGAATAAAAAAAGTTGATTTAAATCTTTTTTTAACTTAAAGAAAATTTTAAATTTCATTTATTCTGAATTTTTCTTAGTCAGTATAAACCTTTCTTCATTATAATTATTTTGTCCCTATTGTTTTATCCTCACTTTTATCATTTTCATCTATTCAAATTCTCTCTACTTACACAGCCTAAAAAAATTTTGTTAAAGGAAACTTTTAAATTAGTAGATATTTTTTTTTATATTCGTAGACACTGTATTCAGAACTTTTTGTCAATGAAAACATAAGGAAATTTTAAAGCACTAACTAAGCTAAAAAAATAATAATAGGTGTGCAGAAAAAATCTAAAAAATATGCCTGTTTTTCTATAATGTGTGCATTTTGGTAACAATTGAAAAAAGGAAATTTAAAATTAATTTTGCTTAAAAAATGAATTGTTGCAAAGAAATTTAAAGCGTGTACTCAGAAAGAAATTACAAAGAAAAAAAGCTACATAAACAGTGAATAATACTCTAACCAAAAAGTGGGCAAATAAAAATGGGTAGCTGTTTTATTTTAAAATTCCATCTTTATTCATAAAAGCAATTTTCAATGCAAAAGAAGTCAGCCTATATGGAAGATTACAAAAGGAATGTGGTAAAAGCCAAATTGTTTATTTTCCTGTTTTGATTTATTTATTAGCTTTATACCCGGCGTTGCCCGGGTGCTTTTTAATATAAAACTAGCTTCTCAAAAAATTATAATAAAAATTTAACGCAAAACTTGTTCATAAACAACGTTCTTAGGCCTTCAGGCGATAACCTTTCTATGGCCTTTCTACCTTCAGGCGCAAGAATAAATAAATTTTTGGGTAAACCTACTCTCGAGCAGGCAACATAGAGCTGTCCGTGGGAGAAACAGGGAGATCTCAAATCCACTCCGGAGTACTTAATTGACTCAGGATTCACGGAAAGTTCCCCCAAAAAAATAGCATCAAGTAAAATCGAAAAAGTATGAGGTTTTTAATTCACTTTTTTGCATAATTCCTCTAATAGCAGGACTAAAAAAAGCTCGCAAAAATTAGAATTAAATATCCGCAATTTTATCAAGTTGTATGCTTAAAAGTTCATGTCGATTTCAAATATAATCCTAGAAAGGCCATTTTATTATTGCAACATACCTCTTATTTGGTTGAATTCAGTCCACATGGTTGTACAAAAAGTTCCAGGTACAAACTCCCAAAAGAACTTAATTATCACGGAAAGTTCACAGAAAAATAGCACCAGCTAAAAGCGAAACATGTGTAAGGCTTTTAATCCATGTTTTTGCATAATTCCTCTAATAGGAGGATAAGAAAAAAAATTTCTGTATCATACATATTTTGTGCCAAATGAGAACATGAATTATAATTGTTTTTGACTTATTTCATGCTAAAATAGGTGAGCCATGAAATGAAAATTCATTGTTTTAATTTTAATCTTTGTTGAAAAATGCTAATATTTAAATACCATAAATTTTATCAATTTGTAACCTGAAGGCTCATGTTGATTAAAAAAATAGGCCTAATAATAGGCTAGATTCCTATAAAAGGGTCATTTTTTGACAAAAAGCTTGAATTTGAGCTTTTTAGATTTTTTAAAATTTCAAGACCCCGCCTATGAGAATTCTAGGGCATCAAGGAACCTCTGTGTCAAGTTTGATGAAAATCTGAGGCAAACTGTAGATTTGTATAGAGAACAAGTATACAAACAAACATACAAGCATTCACTCATTTTTATTGATATAGATCGTGCACTACTATGCCATCTATGTTAAATTTGATTTGAATCATATGCAATTGCATTGAATTGATTCTGCATCATGTTATAAAAGCTTATTGGTGAAGTGTCACTCAAAATATAATAGTTGTGAATTTTTTTAAACATCAAGTTAATTATATTTATAACTAAAGTAATTCATAACAAAAATTTAAGTCGTTTTTATATTCTTTTTTAAAAAATCAAATTTAAGTACAGAAAAATACTTTGAATCAAATAAATCTGTTTTTTTTTTCTTCTAATCATGATTTTTTTACACACTGTTATTAGTTAAAGGATTTTTTTTTAATTAATCATTTAGTAGAACCATAAAAATTAAATTTTAATCACAAACTAATAAACCCACAAAAATGTTATTTAGGTAAACTTTCGGAAATTTCTTACTGTTAAATTAGTAAAATTTCATTTAACAAATTTAAATAACGGTTGAACACAATTTGCACCATTACAGTTATTGGATTAACCTTTAGGAAGCGGGCGGTACACATATTGTACCATAAGTTTTTTCTTTAGAGGACAGGGTTAAAATTTTCACTCGAACCCTTTGGAGCCGGGGATTTTTTCAAGGTTTCATACGTCTGGTACGACAGTTTATACCTTCTCTTTTTAACACTTTGACTGCCGAGCCGAAATTGCAAATGTTCACCACGAGGCCAAACTTTTTTTTTTGTGTAATTTGTATTTTTTCAACATAAAACTACATATAAAAACAATATTTTTCAATTTGACTCATTTTGTAACACATGGGGAGATTTTCATCCTGGCTACCAAAAATGATAGCCAAAGCACACCACTAAAGTTAGTGTAAATTCTTCCATGCGTGGCCATGGCTATCTTATTTGATAGTCAGCTAAATTCGTCATTTATCAATAAACTTTTTTATTTAGATTTATGTTTATGTTTTTTATTATTTTATTTGTATGATTTTATTTCTATTATTTTGTTTAGGTTAGAATTATTTGAATTTTTATTACAATGAGCAAGAGAAAGTTAACTTCTGAAGAAATTGAAGCTGCGGCTATGAGATGCTATGATTCATGGGATGATGAAGACTTTAATTTATTTGATTCTGACGCGGATATTTTATATATATTTATCACATACTCTCTCTTTATTTATATATATTCCCTTTTTTGTTGCATGTTCCAAATATTTAATTTTTCATAAAACTTAGCTCATAAAATCGTCACATATACCAATTTTCGCAAACCACGTATACCTAACACTTCGTAGGGAGCCCAACAATCAAACTCCAATACGATTTTCATGTAACTGATAACATCTTTGATAGCCATGGCCTGAAGTGTTGAAACACCTTGGCTATCATATCGGATAGCCCAGTGTCTCAACGGAAATATCACTGGATATCACATATGATAGCCATGGCAGTCAAAGTGGTTAATGGAAAAGAAATCTGTGATTAAACTGTTTTACCACTTGGGTCGAAAGAAAATTTTCTATATGAACAGCCCGGATCCAAAAGGTTAAAAAGAAAGATTTTTCATAATGGTAAAAATATTTTTAAATAACTAAATGTAATAATAATAATATTAAAATTATTAAAAATAAACTCTTTATTTGGTAACAAGCAGCTAGGAATTCACTGTCAAAGTTGCAATTCACTGTCAAAAGTTTAAGGCTTTTTGTTGAGTTATGCTGGACACTTTTAAATCTCAGATTTACAAGTCAAAACTTTCTGCATTCCAAACATAAGTTTTTTTTATTAGTAAGTTACAACCTAATACATTTTGTAAAATAATCAACTTTTGTATTACAACGTTTAATGAACTGGTTTCTTTTAAAATTGCCAAAATTGAAAGAATAAAGTGCAACAAAGTGTCTAATAAATAAGAATAGCTCATATTTTTAGGAGCCTTATTTTTTATAATTGCATAAGCTGACATACTCAAGTAAAATTTCACCTCAATGAGATTTGTTAAAACCTTATTTTTTTATTATTGCTATTACTATTGAACTAATGTTAAGAGTATTTATTCTTCACGAATCGTTTAACTATTTTTTGTATCATGCTGCTCACTAGGGATGCACCGATTAATCGGCAGTACCGATTAATCGGTCATAATCGTCCACTTTGCCGATTATTAATAATCGGTAAAATCGAGCCGATTAATCGGCCGAAAAATATTTTTCAAATATTATTCTTTAAAGTATACCTTCACTAAGAAACAATGATGAATAATTTTGTTAACAGCAATAGTAATTCTCACAGTTGGTATAAAGTTTTTTTTAAATTAATTCTCCTACTTTAAATAAATATACATAGACAATGTTGCAATATTTTTTATGTGGCGATAGTTTTCTCCTCAGAACAGTGCTTTTAGATAACCTCTAATTTTCAAAGAATAAAGGTATTGAATTAAATTGCTACTAAGTATTAAAAAATATGAATTAAAAGTACTCCTAAATTGGAGTGCTTTCATAGATTCCCCCTACCCCTTGTTTTGAATTTTTATATCCAATTAACGTAACTAACAATGTGTTAATTATACGAGGGCTATCCAGAAAGTAGATTACGTTTTGGAATAAAAAATAAACAAAGTATAGGAAACAAATTTTATTATATACAGATGAAAGCCACACTCAAATACTACTTTTCTACATAGTCACCATACAAATTAAGGCATTTATCGTAGCGATGTACGAGCTAGGAAATTCCTTCGTCGAAAAATTCGGCCGCCTGCGCCTTCAACCACTTCGTTACCTCTTCTTGCAGCGTGCAACAAACTTCGCGAAATTTTTGGAAAACTCAAAGAAAGTTCCGTTATTGTGAATTTTCGATTTTCACGGACTTTAGCATCGACTTTTTCGACAAGTTCGGCAGTCACTATGCTGGGTCTCCCACTTCGATCCTCGTCGTGAACATTGGTTCGGCCATTTTTAAATCTTATGACCCACTGACGCACTCCACCTTCAGTGATAATGTTGTCCCCATACACTTCACAAAGCTGCCGATAGATTTCTATCGGTTTACAGTTTTTTGCAGTCAGAAACCTTATTACTGCACGCACCTCGCAGCTCGCGGGATTTTCAATTAACGCAGACATTTTAAACCGTCACAGTATCTGAACAGAGCACAGCACGAACCTCTCACTAGCACGGCTAGATGCCGACTGAGCTGCGCAACGCTCTGACCCCAAGATGGCCGCGCTAGCCCCGCCCCTAGCGGACACAGACGAAAACGTAATCTACTTTCTGGATAGCCCTCGTATTATTGACAATAATATTAAAGTTGGTTCTAAGAAATTTGATAAAACATTGAAATTATTTTGTGAAAACTAGGAAAATGAAAAAAAAATTCTCTCAGAGATAAATTACTTACTATTTCTAAACTTGGATTTGTTTAAGAGAGAAAAAAACAGTGATGGTAAAATTGGTAGTATAAAAACAATAATCCTTATCATTAATCGTCTCAGCTGATAAATCGGCCGATTATCAACAGCCGAAAAATCGGTAATCGGCCAATTTGCTTATCGGTGCATCCCTACTGCTCACTCAGTACTTTTTCTAAAAACTTCACTTCACACACTCCAGGGCCCCCCGTACCTACCACAACTCGTGGTTTAACCGGGATAGGGCCCTGAAGAGCGCTCTGTTATTTTGGAACCAGAACCAAGGTTCGAGCAAACTCTTGGCCCAGCACCCTCAGAGGCATCGTTTCACTTGTTTCTAAAAACTAGTGCGCTTCACTGGAAACTACGCAAAAGTATAGCAAACTACAGTAGTTTTGCTACTTGTAACGATTTAGGCTGACGACTCGGGCGAACCCATGTAGTCATCATGTTATTTAGGTTTGATCATGTTTCAGAAACTTGTTTCTGAGTTATCACTGAGTGGTGTCCTGATAAGCAAAAGAAGCTAGCAGCTACATCTCGAAACATAATATCACTTACCTGTGATAAGATTAAAGACGTCAACACGGCTAAATTGTTGCATGAAAAATTCGGTGATATTCCTCTTTGATTCGTAAAAACTGGAAAAAAGAAAGGTACTTTAATCCAAAACATAAATAATATACTGCTTAACTTAAGCAAGGCATCAATACCAAATTTTTACAGGTGTACATTGGGATATTTTCCAGAAATTTGATTTCCCGAAACTTAGAAAAAGCTTTCCCATGGTTTTGGGGGTTAAAGCCTTCTGTTGGAAAAGTAAATAAGTGAATAAATAGTTTATTGCATATGATTTCACAATATATGATGATGATGATCCCTTCTTCAGAAAATTATTATGCTTGCAGTGCTCCAAAATTATATTGTCCAACTTTTCCATGCAAGGGCGTATTTAAGGGGGGGGGCAGGCCCCCCCCCCCCGAAATCGAGAAAGATTTTTTCAAAAGTAGGCATTCGGTTCGTGTTTGCTCAAAAAAAAAAAAAAAAAAAAAAATCTTAAGAAAAAAGCCCACTCTCTATTAACATTGTTTTCAAAGGTGTATGTAACGAAGGACCCCAGAGGGTCTTTCCCTCCTATACCCCCCCCCCCGAAAAAAAAATTCGGATTTTTTTTTTAGATAAAGATAGTTATTATTATTCGGTTTAAGTTCACTCTTAAATCATTTTCATACTTTTAAGTTGAAATACATAATTATTGCTAATAATAATTCGTTAGATGGCACCAGGCAGTGGTGCAATCCAAGAGGGTCAAGGAGCCCTTGCGCTTTACTCAAGAGAAAAAAGAACGTGCCTTGGGAAAATGAAGATATTTCAATTAGAAAACGCATAGAAAAAATCCAAATCATTTTAAATAGAATTCTTTAAACAGGGGTGCCCACAGGAAGGAGGGGATTATGGCGCAAGTTGCGCCATAAAAATTGGGGGGGGGGGACTTTTAAAACTAATTTATATATTTATTTATTTAAATTATTTATTAATTTATTTTTTTAATTTAAATTATTTACTGATTTTTTTTAAATAAAAATTTTTCAGTTATTTATTTTTTTAATTTAAATTATTTTTTTTATTTCGTTATTATAATTTTTTATTTATTTCCTGTGTGTGTGCTTGGAATGTCTAGAAGAAAACAAAAGAGATTCTCTTCCGCGCTTAATTAGTACTTTTAAAAAATTAATAATAAATAAAAATAATAAGTTATAATTTAAAAAAATATAAAAAAAATACTTTTCAAAAATAATATAAAAAAATAATACTTAAAAAAATAATATTTAAATAAATAAATAAATATTTAGAAAAAATTTAATAAAAAGAGGGGTAAAAATAAAAAGCACAAGAGGGTTGTGAAAATTTTGGGGGGGAATGTGCGCTATTGAGCTTGGGGGGGGGATGGGCACCCCTGTCTTTAAATGAAAAAAATTCAACACATATAGATTTTGTTAGGAAGTATTGTGATCGCGAAAAAAAAAAATTACTCAAATTTGAGTCTAAATTTTGATTTTGCTCACCCTCGAATGAATGTTCCGTAGTTTTTTCGACCTGTCAGCACGTGCATATGTACCTAACCTACCAACATATAAGCAGCCGAAAAATCCTTTTCAACCACCCCCGAGTTATCACGACGAGTTTTCTCGTGACGTCTGTATGTATGTATGTGCGTATGTATGTGGGTCGCATAACTCAAAAACTATATGCCGTAGAAGCTTCTAGCTTGGTATGTAGGCTCTGAGGATGGTCTAGTTGTGCACCTCCCCTTGTGGTTGCATTTGAATGTTCCCAAGGGGGTGTTTTACCCCTTTTTTTGGGGCAAATCAGTGTTAATTTCAATGCATCAGACTCAAGTGATATGAATTGGCGCGACCACTTGGCGATATGTCGCCAAGCTTTTGGTCGCCAAGTGTTTTACGCCAACTTGGCGACATATCGCCAAGTTGGCGACAAATTTGTCGAAAAAATTATTTTTTGAATTTGGGTTCAACTTGGCGCTATTGGCGATATTTTGCGAAAAATTCACTGAATGATATTAAAATCAGCAATATTTAGAAAATTAACCATTGTAAAATATTGTAACGAGTCCGTAGCACCTTCAACTTTCTTCAAATGAGCATTCCAATCTTGAGGAAGTAACTATAAATTTATTTACAAGTATGTACACTATTTACAATAAGAGCAGGAAACAATTGCTAAACATCCAGCAATTAGGTAGCAAACAGTACACTGTACTCTCAACAGTAATTCAGCACCACGTATCTAACGTGAAAAACGATGCGTGGGAGATAAAGTGTTGCATGTCATTTCTTAAACTCTTCCCCAACAAAGCAATCTGGCCATTAAGAAAAATTGTTCTCACGGTACCAACTCTTCCCAAATATTTATGTTCGTTAACGTTGTATTTGTATAAGATTGAAGAACGAATATTTTGCTATAAGCCCGAACCCGAAAGCTGTTTGAAGTTAGAGGGCACGAGCTGAGCCTGGCTCATCTCTAGCAGGCATCCATTCACAGCACAAGAAATTTCAATTTCAAGAAAAATTCTATGAAATTAGATTATATTAAGAACTTTCGACAAAATTGTGATTTTTTGCACAAACTATAAATTGTATGCATGTTAATTGAAAATATACTGAATCAGTATTTTTTTTTCCGTAGTTATCTTTCCTTAAAAAGAACTAAAGATGGTATTGCCCCAAGAGCCCCCCCCCTTCCCTTAGAAAGTTGGAGAGGTACATGATAAATGATTTACATAGTGCTGAGATGTACAAAGGGGCTTTCAAAAATGCATTTTGACAGGCCCCCAAACCTGTAAATCAGCCACTGTATTCTGCCATTGAATCTTTAGGAGGCCTCAATATTACTGTGGGCCTTGGACCTCACTATATTAGTTATTCTGGCCCTTCTTGGATACAAGGCCCTAATGGGAGCAATCGTCCTATTGGTTTCAGTCCCAGCCTATAACCCTCAGCTAACTGTCAGTTTTCATGGGTTTTGAGCATTTCCCACTCAAACTCATGAATTTATATGGCAACTCCTCAAATCTAAAAATTTTTGGTTTTGAGGATGTGACGCTTCGCGGCTCGAGTAGCAGATCACCCAATAGGTGCTTGAGACGCTAGCCTGGGGCCTCAACAAGGCAGGGGGTGCTTTGCTGAGGCCCTAGGCTCTCGCCTCAAGCGCCTATTGGGTGATCCGCTACTGCTCCCCCCCCCCCTAGTTACGCCACTGGTCGTGGCCTTGAATCTTCACGATGGCCAGTAAAGTATAGCTCTGATAAAAACAGCCGAATTTTGATCCAAACTTTTATGAATATTTAATCTATTCTCATCAGGGCAGGTTTCTGAGCTACAATTATGTTGTTAAAACTAGGTAAACTAGACATTAATTTTAACTTGGTAAATCGCAGTATATATAACTTTTAAAAATATTTGAACAAAATAGAGGTAATATGCAATGAGTTACCACCCATAAGCCAGGGCTATAGCAAAACTAAAGCAAATGCACCCGCAGCTCGATCATGGCATCCGAAGACTGCGGTTTCGTCCTTATTGTGGACTCCTCAGTTAGGAATAGCCAATGATCGAGCTGGAGTTTTATACGATTTGTGGCGATGTTAGAGTAGTTTTTGGGGCACCTACCCCCAGAAAATTTTAAAATTTTAAGCCTTAAAAACGCGCAAGTAGGCCTTTTTTTTAGACATATTAGGAGGAGCAATAGGTCCGAGACAGCACATCAGGCGATTTTTCAAAATCCTTGCTTTAAAAATTCTCTTTTAAAAGATCTTTTTGTTAAAAATTGGATTAAATGAGGTATGGGGATAATCTGCCGGATTTTTTTTTTAATTGAAGTTTCAATGAATAATTTCTTACAATTTGCTAAATTACAGCTTTTCAAACGCACTTTTAGAGTTTGGTCATGTTAGGAAAGATGGATATTCATGCGCTCCACAAATTTTTTAGAAATGGAAGCGTTATAAACGTAGGAATCTGCCATTTGGGTAACGAAAGGGTGCAAGGAATGATCCCCGGATATTTTTAAAAATTAAAATTTACAATTTCAAACGTAGACTAACCCTGATAATATTAAGGAAAGTGGAGGTCAGTAACTGTTCCCCAGAAATTTTTCGAAATTATAGTTGTAAGAGCACTAATCCATACGATTAACGGTGAATTCATGTGGGAGTGAAGTTTCGGGGACCGTCTCCGGTAAAGTTCTTGAAATTGAGGTCTTAAAAGTATCTTGGAAGGTAGTTTCCAAGGCTTAGCCTGAAGTTATGTCAATAAAATATCCATATTAACATGTCAATCAAATATTCATATTAACATGTCTATCAAATATTCATATAAACATGATGACAGACAGTACGATTCTGTCAGAGCAGAAAATGGTTTTACCGCATGATCTTGCAGCAACCTGTCTCAAAATATTGAGTATGGCATAAAGGGCAACTGCATACTTCGAAAAGGAAAACTCTGGTTTTCAAAAGCAAAAAAGTAATTTTAAAGCTTTAAAACCCTTTTGTTTTCGTGATTCACCGCGGACCCCCGACTAAAGCTCGGTGGACCCCTAAGGGGTCCGTGGACCACAATTTGGGAAGCCCTGTCCTAGAGTTTACTTTTTTTTAAAATATATAGAGATAAACGTAGATCCCCACTCCTTACTTCTTTTAGCAGAGGATTGCTCATTTTTGAAAAGAACGAGATCCTGACAAGAATTTGCGAGTTGTGGGGTTGCTTACGTTTCTGACCTTTCACAACATCACAATGAAGTCAGGGGCACCCCGATGGGAGGTCATGTATGAGGTTACTGTGACCTCCCAGTCATTTTCGTATTCGGTACATTTTGCTGACGATTCGGCAAATTGAAGACAATATTGCAACATTGATAGTATTTGTTCTTTACAGCTTTTTGAATTATTTTTTATGCCTGTTTTTTCTCATTAAATGTACGACATGTGTGTATGATTGTATTTTATCATTCGGTAAAATTGGAACTTTATTCGGCAAATTGATAATTTTCCCCCTCCCAAAAATTTTAGTTCGGAGCACCCCTGAATGAGGTACAACATGCCAGTTCGTTATATTGGCTAAAAAATCTAGCGCACATAGTTTTCTTTTTTTTTTTTTTTTAGAGAGAGAGAGAGAGAGAGTCCTAAATAATTTAATCGAAGAATGGAAGGAGCGGAGTGGGAATTTGCTTACGTGCATGGACAAGTTAAACCGATGTGAATTAAAAATTCTTCATCCGCATCTTTAAAAAGAAATATTGAATGTTAAGTCAGACTTCAAGTTTAAGCACTACTTCAAGTCGGCTGGAATAGAACAGTATGACTGAGTTTAGGTTTGAATCATTAGTCGAAGAATTTTCATTGAAATAACTAGAGTAATTTACACTGGCGGAAAAAAAATCCCAACACCAAGAAAGACTTGTGTTAGATAAACAAAATTTGGTAGGCGTGTTTATACAACTGAAAGATGACATCGATTGAAATTTCGTGTTCCGCGCATAAGTGTGGCGCAGCTGGCGTCACTCAGAACATGCAAATAAGGCTTGTTTTAAAAGCGTGTTGTGAAGCTCGTGTGTATTATTTTTCCGTGAAATTGGACGAATTGCGTTCATGTTAGCCAGGAATACCTTTTAAGAAGACGAAGAAGCCATTATCAACAGCTCACCGAGTTTAAACGAGGTCGTACAAATTGGCTACGAGAAGGTGGATTTTCATTTCGCGATATTGCAGAAAGACTTGGGTGGGAATGTTTCCACCATGCATGATTATTGGAAGCTATGGGCAAGGAATGGTACTACCTCAAGAAGATCGAGTTCCGAGCTGCCACGTGGCACGACTGAGAAGGAAGATCGCCGAATCTTGCGTACGGCTGTGGCGCATCGTACTGCATCTGCGGCTGACATTCGAGCTGCAGTTGGTACCGTCGTGACCCAAGGAACGGTAAGAAACTGTTTACTTCAAGGACAGCTCCGAGCCAGGCAGCCTGTAGCCGGTATTCCATTGACTGCAAACCATTGCCTTTTCCGACGGCAGTGGTGCCACGACAGAGCTCACTGGAGGTCGGAGTGGAGATCTGTTGTAATTTTTGATGAAAACAGATTCTGAATTAGTGCCAGTGGTGGCTGTATATTGGTCAGAAGGAGGCCAGGGGACCGCCTGCATCCAAGCGGTCTACGGCCTAGACACACGGGACTCACACCTGGAGTTATGGTCTCTGGAGCAATTTCCTACGACAGCAGGGGCATTCTTGTGGTTATCCCAAACTCACTGACTGAAAATTTGTCGTCAGTCTGTTAATTTAACCAGTAGTACAGCCCTTCATGAGTAGCATTCAAGGGGGCGTTTTCCAACCGGATAACGCTCGCCCTCACATCGCTGCTGTAACGCAATGTGCTCTACAGAGTGCTGACATGTTACCATGACCTGCAAAATCACCAGGTATGTCTCCAATTGATAACGTATGGGATATCATGGGATGGCACCTCGAGCATCATCCACAGTCAGCAATGACGGTCCTAGTATTGACACAGCAAGTGCAACAAGCATGGAACTCCATACCACAAAGTGACATTCGGCACTAGTATGACATAATGCATGCACGCTTGCAGGCTTGCCTTCAAAATTCTGGAGGTTACACCCTCTATTAAATTAACATAATTTCACATTTGCACAGCATTTTCTTGAGCTTAAATTAGCCAGTGATCTTGTACATTTAATCAATTAAACGTGTTAACTAGACAATTGCATTACCCAAATTTCATTACTCTACGGCATTTTTTTCTTGGTGTTGGGATTTTTTTTTCCGCCAGTGTATATACTCCAGAAGCGACCGGTTCCTTGAAATTCAGTGAAGTGCTTCTGCATGCATGTTGGTTGTTAGTTGAAAATAGTATCCAAGAATAATTATCCTGAGAAAATAGTATCCAAGATCACGCTATTCATGTGCTGCTATCATTTTTAGCAATTTTTTGAGCCGTGGTATTCTCAACCATGACATGTCTGAAGAAAAACAACAGACTAATCTAACGCTTATACTTTGAAAATTTCATTTAGCTTTGCCCCAGGCCTAGATAAAGATGAAAAAAATAATAATAATAATTAAAAAAACGTCCCTGTCTCTCAAGTCAGTCACCGAAATAAGCACTGAAATTCATAATAAACTTTAAAATTCAGTTTCCATCTTTCAAATATTGCACAACGCAACTGAAATATTTGAATAATGTTTAATGCTTTTCATTAGTTACATTGTTTGTTATAGAAATAATAAAATAATAAAATTTAATTCAGTGTAACACGATGATCGAGCAAATTCGCAAGTGTGCCGTAGGGAAAAAAAGGTTGAGGAACACTGCTCTAGAAAACAATTCAATATAATTAGATTTGAAATGCTTCAAGACAAGAGAAGCTCTTTCTAATATGAAATCTCCAATCAGGGTCAGGGTTTGTTTAAATTGTTAATTTAACCCGTTTATGCCCATTGGCCTAAAAACGGGACACTTGTTAGTTACTGCATGTAAAGACCTGTAATACGTATATCCTTTTACTAAAGCTGTTTTTTACAACTGAAATATTCACAAGTGAAATATGATCTAGTACAAGTGAAATATGACCTTACAACTCATTTATTGACAGTTATTTTTAGGTAAATGAGTCAAACAACGACACAGCATGGGTAGTCGCAGAAAGATTGTGTTTATTGCGAACTTATTTTTGATAAAATTAAAATATTTTAAAATGATTTGCTTAAAATAGATCACAGAAGTCTTCCGTAACGGTTAGTTTGCAAAAATGATTGTATAATTTTTGTATAATCATACTCATTTGCTCAGATATATGCCCAGTGTCCCATAAACAAGACATTGTGAAATAGAAATTTAGGTCGAAATTTAAGTGAAATTGTTTTCACGATCACAACACTTCCTTTACTATGAAAAAGGAAGTAAAAACAGTGAAAAAATGGTTCTTTTGACAGAGGAAACAGTTATTAGTGGGTCTATTTTTCGTCAAAGGCCGGCCTGATAAGCTTTAAAATGGGGTATGAATCATGGAATTTGATAAAGAAATGAGAAAGTTATGGCGTGGGAAAGAAAACGAACTAGAGATCTAATATAGGTAAGATAGTAAGTTTTGTAAGTTTTTCCCTCTCCGTCGCATTTTCAAAGCATAGAATATATCCTGGCCTGGATGGAGTACAGGTAAGACAAAATCTATCAGTAATGTCGAAATGGCTGGCTACCTTCAGGCCCTGATTACCCAAAAGGCTCGGGAAGCTGGAGATTCCCCTTAGTATTTTCAGGGGGCCAAAAAATGACAAAAAATTCGCGATTTAAAACTCTAGTTTCTGCTTTTAAATGCATGTTTAAAGGTAATTGTAAACATTAAAATTGGTTCCATAAACATTTCCCGAAAAGTTTTATGAAAGTGAAGATACTTCATAAAACGTTAATATCGCATCACACAAGCTATTTTTAAACGTGAAATTTGACCCAACTTTTTTACAATGTAGTTTTATTAGTTTTGTGAAGTTATAAATCTAATTTAACATCTAATCTTAGAATTGCAACGCAACCACATGTAATGTATGAAAAATCTATTTATTAGTGAGGGAAGAGGATAGAGTTTAATCTGAATTCAGCTTTAGCCACTTTTACAAATAATAGCTGTACCCTTAGCAAGATTTGTCCCAATGTCTCCAGAGTCTAGAAATATTCGTCCCCCCCCCCCGGCCTCAAGCAGGGTCCTCAAAAGCAGGGGCCCTCCCCTAATCGGGACCTGGCCACATTGTCTAGCAGTCAGATAAGTTTGACTCTGATGGGGAGGTCCCGGGTTCGAATCCTGGCTCTGGCATGGATGTTCTCTTCCTCTCCTGTCCTTTCTTTTGTGTGAATGTGTTGTTGTGCTGTGAATGAATGAACGCCCAATGAACTGTGACGTGTGTATCGCGGAGGTCGGGCTTAACACCAGATGGCGGTAGAAGCGGCGAACCCCAAATTGTTAGCTTGGCTAACACAAGACAACAACAACGTGGGAATAGAGCAAACTGACGCGCTCGTTAAATAAATAGTTTTAATAGAACAAATCATATTTCACGTACAGAAAACGTAACATGCTTTACAAAATAAATGTTCAGGATCATTTCCTTGTTTTCTGCTGCCAAGCAGATCAAAAAAGAGAGAGAATAAAGTCTCGAACATATACTATGGCACCGGTATAGACTCATAAAAATGAATAACACAAAAGGATTTTTGTTTTCATCCAAGATGATTTTGTACTAGTTCAGATGATTCTGAATTTTGTATTTACAAACGAGCAAATGGCAAATAAATGATAGACTATCGGATTTCTTATTAACCCATTAATGCCTAGCGTCCCTTTTTGGGGACGGTCCAAAAAGTGTCTGAATTGACCAAAAATGAACATTTCAACCAAATAATAGTGTTCAACTATTACTTTGGTATTGTTCCAATTCATTATTAACAGATTGCAGCACATAACTATTGTAAAGTGTGTTCTGTAGCCGTGTAACCAGTATAGAAAATATCTTTGGAAAAAAAAGTCAGGCATTAATGGGTTAACCAATGACCAACCTAGCTCTAGCGCCATCTTTCTCTTCGTCATGAATTAAGAAGTCAATTCTGTAAATACTTCTGAGGAGATTCGATTTTTCCAACTATTGTTCTTCCTTAGAATACAGCATGGCTGACAAAATATGCATTTTATTTCCCATAGTGCTTGCTGCATAGGGTCTGGTGATTGGCGGAAATTCAATAAATCTTTCATCTGTAATTGGTACTCATATTTCCGTATTCTTTGTCAATAATAGTTATATCCTAAAATTAAATAAAACGCTGTTAGATTGACAAAATTGTTGGTCATCCACCGCTTTACAGTAATTTTTCAGATGACGCCATCTATGAAAAGACTTTTTGAGGAGAGCGATAGAGCGCCTGCTACATTCACCCCACAGAATGAATCAGCATTCAATGCGACAATAAATAATTCCAAAGTTGTGAACGTGTCTTAGTGTTGTGGCGTTGCTGGCTTTGTGTGAGAAATAACCTGCCGCATTAGTTCAGCCTGGAGTTATTACCAGGACTGCGGAATAGGAGGGAAGATAGCAGACTCCGACTCTTGCCATTTAAAGCCTCCGACCTCTTTAGTAGAAAATCAGTCCAACTGCACGACTCCGCAATCCTGATGGTTATACGGCGACTTGTGGTAAAAAATCGATCCTGAAGTTCTTAATCTTTCGCCAACAACTGTTGTACCGACGAAAAGTGCTCTCTGCCTTGTGTGACCAAGTCCTTCTTCGATACACAGACGCCCACAGTCGGAGAGAAGTCGAACGCTACACTCCTTTTCGGGATTTCAGCAGAGCCTGATTATAGCACAGGCCAAGTAGGCCTAGGACTGGGGCCTCATCTTCCTAAGGGGCCCCTAATTTACTAAAAACTTATGCACAGCATTTAAGAGTTATGTGTTTTTAAGATAAAATAAGAATTTACCAATTAAAAAAAAGACTCATTTGATACATAATTAGTATTTCTCTTACTTAGTTCGTTTTATGCAAGTAAAAAAAGAGTTCTTTCTTCAGAATAAGCTTTTAAATTCTTAAGCTAAAATGGATAGAAAAAGCGGTATCAGTGCTAGACATAATACGCACATTGCGACTAACATAGAGCCCTATGCACAATGATTGCACCGACACTGCAAATAATCAAAGATTATTTTTGTTGACGTTAAAACTTAAAACGTAGAGGGGGGGGGGGGCTCCATAGTATTGTCGGTCTTGGGCCTCACTTTTAGTTAGTCGGGCCACTGGTTTCAGCGATCCTTTAGGCCGTTTCCGCTTGTGGGGGAAGGAATCAAGAAACCACGGAGAACGGGAAAGAAAATTGTGCAGTTGGCTAAAAGTTAAGAAGACAGAAGGGGGGAAGAGAAAAGTTCTGTGTTCAGCTTCTCCACAGCTTCCTGGGGCAGAGCGCCTTGTAGCGGTTGGTCTCGACCGCCACGTCGATGATGTCGTTGCCTAGGAAGAAGTCGGTGGCGACGATGTTGGCGCGCCGCCAAAACAGGTCGCGGAACCAGTGCGTCACGTTACGGTTGACGATCTGCGCGAAGCTCCGCAGTCCCGCCTCCGGATGCAGAACGATGGTGCGCGCGTCGGGCGTCAGCTCGGCCATCGAGGCCCACAGGCCCCGGGGCACGGGGCCCCCGAAGAAGCGGGCGAAGTACTCGCGGAGGTCCTCGGGCCGCTGCTTGTTGCCCCAGGCCCGCGGGATGGCGGGCCACAGCAGTCCGCCGTGCAGGTGGCGCAGGCGGTGGTCGTAGCTGACGAGTACTCGCTTGTTCTTCGCCCACAGCTCCCTGTATGGAAGGAAATGACACGCTACAGTCAAGTTTTCGATTTGTCAGTTTTCTTTTTACATGGCAGAGTATTATAACCAAAGAGAGTCAATAATTGCTTTTTAAAGACTTCCATTTAAAAAAAAATTTCGAAATAAATTACAAAACCCCTTTCTCCTTTAACGTTGCAAAAGATAGCACACAATTAAGTTTTTCAAAATGCAATGTCAATGAGTTTCTCAAGAGACCCTTAGAGCCTTCTCCTTTCCTTAATGTCACCAAAGTTTGCTATAAATTGAGCTTTTTAAGACTTAAATTTCTGGAAATTTCCAGAGTATCCCTGACCCCTAATAGTATAACCAAATACAAATAAAAAAAAATCACTTAAATTTTGGAAAAATTCAAGAGGGAATCTCCTAATTCATCAATCATATAACCTTTCAGAAAATTGTCTGATTTTCATCGTTAATTTTGAACATCTGTCAGAGGAAGACCATAATCTCCTATCTCCGCTCTATACTTTTCTCCTAAAAGTTTAGAAATGGCTACATTCGCATTCTTAAAAATTAATCTTAATTTTGATCTTCTTCCACGGATGATAATTAATTTTTTTATTTATTTATTTATTTATTTTTTTTTAGTAAGGGGTGGCATATCCCAAACTGCCTCAAAGACATTGACTGCCCCTTCCGGAAGTCAAGTTTGACACCCTCTTAGTCCACCCCTAACGGCAAGTTGAATTTTCTCATTCTTCTACCGTCGGCGTCAATACAGCGAGAATTTTGGGTAGCGGTAGCGGCCAAATATATCCCCCCCCCCCCGCATTCACAACGCTGCGTAAGCAATACTTGCCCTGCTAGATAAAGGTAACGCAGTTCTAAGCAAACATCAAATGTTCAATTCATCAGCAATTGCAAAATGAAAAGTTAATTTCCGTTGATAAAATAATTCATTTCATTTTTATTTTCAAATTTTATTCTCGAGCTTAATCACTAAGAATCGTTGGACTTACTCAAGGCAAGCCTTGAATTCTGATATTCTAAGAACAATTCTTACAGCTCTTCCAACGCTCGTAGAAAGTGCGAGCAAATATCATTTTATTCATAAAATTCCAAGCTTTGGAATGGCATAAAACTTGAAAATGTATACGAAATATTTCTCCCCATTTTGTTGACTTTATGTGAAAAATGAGCTAAGAATAAGAATAGAAAAAGAACGAAATTTAATTTTCGAAAAAAAAAAAAAAAAAAACGCTTCGGGGCGTACACCGCCATGCTACAAACTAACTTAGTGCCAAATTTTATGAAAACGGTTTTGGCCCTACGCGCGTTACAAACAGACAGAAAGAAGGAAGGAAAGAAAGACAGACCCACCTTCAGCTGTATTATTGGTTTATTGACACAAATTGAGGTCTCTTGCTATTCTTTCTAGGAAAGTCAAAATCCGCAACGATATGATATGATTCACTGGAAGATGCACATGAAAGATTTACAATACATGAAAGGAAGTCAGAACACATGAAGGTGGGACTCGAACTCGCGCCCCTGGCTTGGAAAGCGAACTCTCTACCACAGCGCCCCAGCTTTAGTATTATACTATACAGCATGGTTTCTTGACACTGACGTCATGACGCGCGGAAGAAAAACCTAGTAAAAACGAGTTAACAGATAAAACGTCACGGCCTACTTGGCGAATTAGAGGAGCTCGTTAACTGTTGGCGAGCTCTTATTGGCTGTTGCGTTCGATTAAAATGGATGTAAGCATCAACGCTAAACCACTCGAAAAAATTGCAAATAATCGAAAAATTACGGAATTTATGATAAATTAAGGCCACATATGACTGGTTTTGCCAAATTAATCTGATTTCCGAAGCGAAAGGTTTTATTTCACCCAAAATTCGGTCACCGCTCAAGGCACTACTTCCCTCGCTTGATCTCAACTTATTTCTCCATAGTCGAGTTAAGTTGCTGCCGAGTATAGTAGAGAAGAGAGCAACTCACCCGAAGGTGGCGTCGGTGGCGTCCGAGGGGATGAGGAGGTCGCGGAAGGTGCGCAGGATGATCTGCATGAGGCGAATGTGGACGAAGCTGTTGTCGAAGCCCACGGGGAAGTTGTGGAAGTCCAGGATCACGATCTCCTTGCTGTTGTCTAGGAACTGCTTCACCTGCGAGACATCCACACTGTTAGACATTTCTTGGGATTTCACGGTGAAGATAATCTTACATATAGTTTAAAAAAATTAAAAAATCCGCTTTTAGAGTTAATCAAACTACCTTAAGTTGTAGGATAGTATTAAGTATAATATACTTTATACTCTCATTAATACTAAAGGCTAAACTGTATTTCATGATGCTCTAACTGATTTCCCTCTGATTTTCAAAAATGTTGAACATCCGCTAAGTTTACATGCACTTATAATACATCAACATGTATAGTTTAGCCTTTAGTGTTAACAATAGTATTAAATATGTTACTTTTATACTTGTAAAGAACGTAAATTTTACCTTTTATTTAAAAGAAACACTTATAATACATCAACATGTAATATATTTTCCATTTAGTATCAACAATAGTATTAAATATACTACTTTTATCTTTAGAAAGAACGTGAATTTCATCTTTTTATTCAGAACTAGCTTAATACCCGGCGTTGCCCGGGTGCTTATTAATACAACATAGCATTCAGGGAAAATAAGTTTGAAAGAGTTCTATTCATATGGGTATAAAGTAATTTGCATCAATCAGTCTCTTAGGTACAAACTTTGAAAAAAACTAAAATACTACAGAAAGTTAAACGTTTACAGAAAAATAGTCTTATCAAAAGGTGAAAATGAAAGATAAATGTTGTCTGTGCCTTGCCGCGTCCACTGGCATAAAATATATGCACATGGAAGTGAAAAAATTGCATCAATTTCACCCGCCAAATTTAAAATATTAACTTTTCTCTATTAATTGTTCCCACCTACAAAGTAAAAATTATTATAACTCAGAAATAAATCTGTTTCTCGTTCTGAAGGCTTATCTCCATTACAGACGCAACTGTCGTCGCATTGCAAAATTGAAATTCAAATCCGTTGTTCTTTTTATAAAGTCCACATGAATTATGATTGTTTTTTACTCTTTTCAAAGCTAAAAGGAAATAGGTGAGCCTTAAATTGAAAATTCATTACTTTAATCGTAATCATTGTTGGAAAATACTGATATTTAAAAATCTTAAATTTCATCAATTTGAATGCTAAAAGGCCTATCTCGATTACAATATAAATAGGCTAGATTCCTATAAAAGGGTCATTTTTTGACAAAAAATTTAAATTTGAGCTTTTTAGATTTTTTAAAATTTCAAGACCCCGCCTATGAGAATTCTGGGGCATCAAGGAACCTCTGTGTCAAGTTTGATGGAAATCTGACGCAAACTTTGGATTTGTATAGAGAACAAGTATATATATATATACATACACTCATTTTTATAGATATAGATTACATACATTTGAATTAGTTCATTTAACGTCCAGAAGACCAACCACAAAAGGCTTCGTCCTAGACATAGCCAATAAAAGAACGTCTGACATCATTTGAACAACCTGGAGATAATGTTTTCTGTACGTCCTGAGGATCACAAAAGGTTTAAGTCCTCGGGATAGCCGCTTATCCGGCCTGGACATCACAGAGACCAACTAGGGAAGAACTCTTCGCGGACATTTAAGGATCACTAGGATGTCCCTCGATCACCACGGGATGAAATTGAAACGTCCGGAGAAACACCTAATGTTTTGAGTTAGTCCTGAGATGACATTTCTAGGACGTCGAAAGGACAAAGTTGTGCTGTTTGGGTACATACAAACATGTTAAAGCGTGTTAAAAAAAGGGCCCACCTGGCTGAGGACCGACTTGACGGAGTGCTCCGTGCGGAGGAAGTTGTGGTTGATGTAGTACTGATCTGCGCTGCGCGGGTAGTACCCGACCCGCAGGTCGAAGTAGCGCAGCCCGTACACCAGCTGGTCGAAGAGGCTCTCCTCCTGCGCGAACTCGTAGCGCGCGATGGTGTTGGTCTCGCGGCCGTAGGTGAAGGAGCCCGAGTCGTGGCTGCCCGGGATCATGGCCTCGGAAAGGCGCAGGGGCCCCAGGTACCGCCGGTTCTCGTGCATCCAGAAGGGCCGCGTGCGCAGGCAGGAGCTGGCCAGCAGGGAGCCTGAGGAGGAGACGAGGGATTGTTGGAATTCACGTTTTCTGTCGTCAATCGACTATGCTGTTTGCTTTGATTTGACTGCATGCAAATTTCTGCGTCTCTTGAGAGTATTTAAACTGCGTTTTGGCAACGAGTTCTAAGTTGGCTATCTTGTCAATTGTATGTCTTGTTCAAGGAGGTTAAAGGGGAGGAGCTAAATCTCTGCTATCTAAAAGTGGCATCGAATTCTCACCGCCCGCCAGAGGACGCTCTACGTAATCCCTCCTGCTTTCGTAGAGGAATCAATGTAAATGATACTGCATCTGTCATCTTGTTAAATGCTGCTATGGGAAAGAAAATATTTTTTTTTTCAACTGGGTTTTGGTGTAAATCTTCGACGGACATTATGAATTAAATATGATTTTCATCCCAGGGATAGAGGTTCCGTATTCTTTGAGAAATAGGTTTAATCGAATGCACTTACCAACTTGCCAAATCTGACAGAATCTGTCATTTTTTACAGTCTGCTATTGGTAATAATATTTTTTTTTCAACTGGAATTTGGTGTAAACCATCGATTGACATTATGAACTAAATATAATTTTGATCTAACCGTAATTTTTGACGTATTTTTTAAGAAAAATGTTTAATCGGCTACATTTCAAAAATTGGCAAAAAATTTCGGTGGGTTCAAAATCATATTTAGTTCATAATGTTAATCGATGGTTTACACAAAATTCCATTTGAAAAAAAAATATTATTACCAATAGCAGACTCTAAAAAATGACAGATTCTGTCAGATTTTGCAAATTGGTAAGTGCATTCGATTAAACCTATTTCTCAAAGAATACGGAACCTATTTCCCTGGGATTGAAAATCATATTTAATTCATAATGTCCGTCGAAGATTTACACCAAAACCCAGTTGATAAAAAAATATTTTCTTTCCCTTAGCAGCATTTAAAAAGATGACAGATGCAGTATCATTTACATTGATTCCCCTAGGAAAGCGTGTGTACGTAGAGTGTCCTCTGGCGGGGCAGTGAGAATACGCTGCCACTTTTAAACTAGCGCGCCCGTAGGACATTTGTCTCCTTCTTTCGTGGTTTTGTTATTGGAGCCACGTGGGCCTAGAGGTAGAGTATTCTCCTCGTAAGCAAGGGGTCGCGGGTTCGAGTCCCGCCTTGCCCATGGATGTTATTTCATCCTCTTTGTGCCGTAAATCTGTCCTGTGTTTGTCAGGAGGCAAGGCGCATAGTACGCAGTCCTCATATATGTTGAAACTGATGGCTTCTGAATTTAAAAAAAAAAAGTTTTGTTTTGTCGTTTTGTAAATACGTTTCTTTTGTTTTTCATTTTTTGTTTTTTATACAGAAGCCATCAGCTTCGACATACATGAGGACCGCGTACTATGCGCTTTGCCTCCTGACAAACACAGGACAGATTTTACGGCACAGAGAGGATGAAATAACATCCATGGGCAAGGTGGGACTCGAACCCGCGACCTCTTGCTTACGAGGAGAATAATCTACCTCTAGGCCCACGTGGCCCCTGAATTGTATTTAAACAGTCGACTGTATGTTTTGGCAGCGCTCTAAGTTGGTTATCTTGTCAGTTGTATGTTATGTAGTTTTGTAAATACGTTTCTTTTAATGTCATTCTTGCATATAGAATAAATGCCTCTATTGTTGTAAGGATGGCAGTCATTTCTATTATTACTACACCAATGAAGGACACTGCTGAAACTCTGCTAGTTATTTGAACACAGGGCCTGACTATGGCGCCTTTGATCGGGGCCCCTCATTTTCTAAAAACTGATGCGCAGCACTGACAAATTTTGAATGTCTCGAAGAGCAAGTAATAATTTGAGAAAAAAAATTGATACTTTTTCTAACCTGTGTAACGGGAGGAGGCGGATGGAAAAATAATTAATTTCCCATACTCCGCACTTTTCCCTTATACGTCATAGTTGCGGCGCTGTGGACGTTTTCCCACTCAGTTTTTGCAACAATGGTTAAATGCAAACGATTAAAATTGTTTTGTGCTTAAACTATTATTCGATCAACTTTAATAGAATATTTTCTGAAGTATTTATGTAATAGATACTCATGATGGCAGGTCTTGCTATTTAGCACTAGTTTTGTTAGAAAACGTTTAGAAATAACTGAGACATGAGCATATAAATAAAAGCGAAGCCTCATTCGATAGACATAAAATAAATGAAATGCCTCAAGAGCAGTGTATAAAAAAACGAGGCAAACTGTTGTCTTTCGTGTGGTTTCAATGGAGACGATGCAAAATTTCTAAACTTGATACGCCTGGATAACTCGATACTTAAATAGTATTTCTCTTATTTGTAGTTCACTTTATGCAAGCAAGAAATATGTCTTTCTTGAGTATTGGCTATAAAACTCTCAAGCTAAAATAAATAGAGAAAAGGGTCATTCCATAGAAATGTCAACCTCATCCGAAGAAAAAAAAAAGTGAAAAAAGTATCAAAAATTAAATAAATAAATAAAAATCATACAACATTAGAAGTTAAAAAAAATTGAAAAAGTATTGTAATCATCATTGAGATTAGCCATAATAAATAGTTTGCAGTGTGTTTACTGCTTATGAACTGCGATGACTACGTTAGTCACACGCCATCTTGAGTAAAAGTGACACTTAAGACTAAAAAAAAAATATTTAATAAATGTGTTTTATGTTTTTAAAAGCCAACTTAACACATTTTCCAAATATATCATTCAATTTTTACTTTCTTCTATATCTAATATATAGAAGAAAGTATTGGTTTCGTGAAAATTTTCGAATGTCGAATTTTGACGGATTTGCACGTTTTGAGGTGCGCTGAGTCCATTTCGACCATTTTTGGAAAATGTCTGTCTGTCTGTGTGTCTGTGTGTGTGTGAGTCTGTATGTGTGTGACCAGTTTTTGTGGCCGCGCTAGAGCAAAAACTACTGCATGAAATCGAACAAAAATTTTTGCACATATGTACCACCATGTGAACTGGTGCACCTGACTTTTTTTAGCGAATTCCTCCAAGGGGGGGGGGGGGTGGAGCAATCGCACGTGTTCTGCGCGGGGGTGATTGCTATATCTCAGGAAGTAACCGGCGGAATCAAACGAAAATTGGTCCATAGGTAGACCCTACTGAGTACAGGTGCTGATTCAATTTGTTTGTCAATATCTCGAAGGGGGGTGGAGCAATCGCACGTGTTCTGCGCGAGGGTGACTGCTATATCTCAGGAAGTAACCGGCGGAATCAAACGAAAATTGGTCTACAGGTAGACCCTATTGAGTACAGGTGCTGATTCAATTTGTGTGTCAATATCTCAAAGGGGGGGTGGAGCAATCAAAAGTGCTTATTTTGTCATTGCACCTACTGTATCTCGGGAAATATTGCTGCGATTTGAATGAAATTTGGAATAACACTAACCTAATATGGAAGCAAGCATCGATTAAATTTTGGCGCCAATCGCCCCAGGGGGAGGATGGGGTGATTTTTGCGCTTAGTCAACAATGCGAAAAATTAATTCATTAAAAAATCGCTTTCACGCTATTTAATTATCAAAACAGCTGAAAACTTTCAATGATTTGAAATTTTTAAGTGTTGCCAATTTCTTTTTACTAACAAATAAAATGTTTGCAATTTATCTAAACAAGGCTTTGCAATGATTTCCAATTTCGCTCATTGATTCTGCATTTGCAGGGTTATTACGATAATTGGGAAATTGGAGCTGTCTCCAATTACTCGGGCGAGTACGTATTTTATTTTGTAACCGGAATTCATAAGATAGATATAGAAGAAAGTTTCGTGACGGCCACGACAGCTAGTTAACACTTGCTTAACTTTGAGAAATGTTTGCCTCACAACATGAGCATTGATTTTCAGTGTTGCAAAAATGTTACGTTAGTCACGCTGTCCTTTCGGTTGAAAAAATATTTACTGTCAGTAATTTTAATTTTAATTTTTAGGAGAAATGATACATAAATACCATGTACATTGTAAATCCACCACCATAACTAAAAAATATTTTTTTTTCATTTAAGTTAGAAGTAAAAACAGTTACAAAATCACCTTTGAATGTTACGTTAGTCACTATGGAATGACTCAAAAGCAGTATCAGCAAAAGACCTCCTTTGTATTGGTGTCAGACACCATGCATGCAGTGCGACTGCATAGGTGTCCTTGCAGAGCTACATGCAATGATCCCCAAAAGCAGGGCCATCGAGAAAGTCTGGAGGTGTGTAAAATCGGCAGCCCCCATTAATCAGTTCGGAGGGGGGGTAGCACCCCCACAATCTCACCTCATCGGCGGCCCTACCCAACAGGGGCCAGCACCGATATTGCCAAAAAAGTTAAAAGATTATTTTTCGTTAACTTATAAGGTTAGAAAGTAGAGGTGGGCCTCCAAAGCATTGTCGGCCTTGGGCATCACTTTGAGCGAGTCGGGCTCTGGCTTCAGATATGCCGTGCTCTTCTCAGAATGTATTACACACATGGCTGTTCTCTTGGAATTCAATATCCGCTGTGTTGTTTTGTTTATTTTTGACGTATACTTTAAGCAATTGCCACGTTGCTGCGAAAATATTCGAGGAATAAGATCTGGGCTAAAACCAAATGTACTTGTGGCATCTATGATACTTCACGCTATTTTACTTGCTGGTTAACATTCATAGCAAGCAATTACCGGTATAAATTTGGTATTACAGGCATTACGGTGGCATTACAGTACTATGGTGTTAGCGTTTAACGGTATTTTTTACAATTGAACTCAAAGAAATAATGGCATCTTAGACGGTATCAAGTTTCCTGTGATCTTCGATGGTGTCTATAAATGGGGAGAACCTCTATTGGCAACATTGTGAAGGCTACACTGTTTGCAAAAGCCGCCTTTTAGGGTGAAATGTTGTAGCTCCAGCGGTACCCCCTGAGGGGTGCTACTTGACTCCCTATGGCTCCCCCATTTGGCTCCATGTGAGTGTCTTATGGTACCCCATGGGGGACCCATGGCACCTTAACCCTTCACTGCACGATTTTTTAAATTTTCATGAAAAAAATTATGTTACCTTCAAATAGCCCTGAGTTCAGGAAAAATGAAGAAAAAAATTAATCTTAAAAATTTGCACCAAAAATGATGTTTTAACTGTTTGTTCTACATATGCCACAAAGCACATAGTATGTGCTTACACTGATAAGTGTAATAATCTACAATGTGTTTTGTGCCATAAGTGGAACAAACAAATTTTTGCCAATATGTACAGTAGGGTGGTCACAAGTAACATGGGTAAATTTTTTTTTCTACTAATCTTTTGCGGCACCCCCCTAAAATGTGCCAATGGCCTAGAAAATGAGATTTGCAAAGTTTTAGCTTAATCGGATAATATTAACACGTGCCTCAAAGTGGGTAAAGTTACGAAAAACAGTGAATTTTTAGCCAAAAATCGTAGTTTTTTCTCTGTAAAACCCAAACTACTCATCTTAGAAACTTTATTTTGGTCTCATTTTGTAGGAAATTTCATTCTCATGAAGTGCTATCCCATTTATTTTTGCTGTCATGTCTAAAGTATTTATTTGGCATTTTTCAGGTTAAATCGTAGAGTATAACCAAAATAAGAAATTTTCATGCAAAAACCTAAAAGCATTACAATATTCAATTATATTTATTTGCTTATTGTTGGATTTACTTTGTCAATTGAAAAAGGGGTATTTTCGCGGTAGTTTAGAAATAAATTAAACAAATTTCTGTTAAAATAGAGGAATTAAGGGGTTAAGACGGAAAGCAGAGTTAAAATGACAATAAAAGCTTTAATGCACCTTTATACTTATACTGTTAAATTATGTAACATCATTTTATTACTCTTTACATACAAATTAAGTTGCTGATGGATTGGATGGGATACCTTTTGATAAATGAGGAAACTGTGCCTGCAAAAAGACAGTAAATAGTTTAATGATGTTCCGTGACACAGCTGAAAGAGGTGTAAAATTAATTCCAGGCTTCAGTTCCTCCTTGATGAAAGACAAAGAGCAACGGTAGCTTTTATTACAAGTTAATGCTGTATGCTAAATGCAAGCACAGTTTCCTCATTTATCAACAAGTATCCCATTCAAGCCATCAGTAACTTAATTTGTATGTAAAGAGTAGTAAAATGATGTTATATAATTTAACAGTATAAGTATAAAGGTGCATTAAAGCTTTTGTTGTCATTTTAACTCTTTGCTTTCCGTCTTAACCCCTTAATTCCTCTTTTTTAACACAGAAATTTGTTTCATTTATTTCTAAAGTACCTCGAAAATACCCCTTTTTTAATTGACAAAGTAAATCCAACAATAAGCAATTAAATGTAATTGAATATTGTAATGCTTTTAGGTTTTTGCATGAAAATTTCTTATTTTTGATATACTCTACGATTTAACCTGAAAAATGCCAAATAAATACTTTGGACATGATAGCAAAAATGAATGTTATAGCACTTCATGAGAATGAAATTTCCTGCAAAATGAGACCAGAATAAAGTTTCTAAGATAAATAGTTTTGGTTTTACAGAGGAAAAACTACGATTTTTGGCTAAAAATCGCTGTTTTTCGTAACTTTACCCACTTTGAGGCAAGTGTTAATATTATCCGATTAAGCTAAAACTTTTCAAATCTCATTTTCTAGTCTATTGGCACATTTTAGGGGGGTGCCTCAAAAGATTAGTTGAAAAAAAATTTCCCCATGTTACTTGCAATTTCGAGGATTTGCCTGACTTGTGAAAATTCTGAAAAATATTTAATCATTTTTTTCGAAACTTTATTTAAGATTAGACTTAAAGAAAATAAAATTTCCTACAAAATGAGACCAAAATAAAGCTTCTAGGATCAGTAGTTTTGGTCTTACAGAGTAAAAACTACAATTTTTGGCTAAAAACTGCTGTTTTTCTTAACTTTACCCTCTTTGCGGCACGTGTTAATATTATCCGATTAAGCTAAAACTTTACAAATCTCATTTTCTAGCCCATTGGCACATTTTAGGGGGGTGCCGCAAAAGATATTCGAAAATTGATTTTTTGTGACCACCCTAATGTAGTCTATATATTTAAACATATTTAGAACAGAGGAAATAATGATTAAGCACACTTTTTACGGTAATACAGACACTCTATTATTCAAAAGCAAGATCTGTAACACCTAGACTAGTGCAACTAACTAGTGCATAAAAATTACACTAAACTGTTATAGCAATGTTCCAGAAGGGGCACAAAGCTCAGTTTAAATGTAGTTAAATATCAGAGAAATATATGAGGGGTTTTTTGGTTTGTGCCAGATCAGGCACACCGTGCAGTGAAGGGTTAAGGAGCCAAATATCACCTTCAAGGGTGCCGTAGAGAATCGTGTAACATTTCAAGGGGTGCCGCTGGGGCTACAACGTTTAAGTAACGTAAAGGTGCCTTGTGCAAACTGTAGTTTTAACAGTGTACACAGATCCGTATCACAACATTACGACGCTGCGAGGACAGGTTTGTCCCTTCTGGAGCCGCTATATAGACGGGCCGACGCATCAGCTTGAGTTTGACCACTTCGAATCCCATTTGAAGGTCCAGTGGGGGGGGGGGGGGGAATGAAAGTGACCAAAAAGCGATTTCGAGAAAAACGAAGAATATGTGGTTAATAGAGTTTTCATGCACATTTCGGTCGATTCTCATCTTTTTTTCCCTTGTTGTTCTACCAGATGATATTACTCCTTCATAGCCACTAGATAGCGCTAATGTCTCAAAAATGACGAAAAAGTGACTGTCATCATTTTTCCCCCTGGCCCTTCATTTATTTACTTTTACTTTCAATTTTTCATTGTTGCGGGGGCAACGAATTCGCTTGGCACTCATATTTGCTCACAGTGAATAATGACCATGACGCGATAACTTGCCAGAAAAGACAGCCTCTCAAACACGCGCTGGGTTCCTCGTTTATACAGTAAGCTAAAGCGCTATTCACATAACGACCGATCCGGCAGTCCGAACCGAATGCTTTGCTGCGAAACAGGTTTTCGGAATCCGTTGCCATGACAGCACGCCGAATAAACATCGGCTTCCGTCACCGTTCTAGAATGCTGGATGTCGTCGGCGCCGACAGCGGTCCGATTTTTGGGTAGCGACTTCATTGGCTCTCGCCATGTGCGCGCTCTTTATAATTAAGGGTCATTTGCACTATGTCCGAACGACACGTCCGTCACGATTTTTCTCCCCAGAAACCAGTTTTCGATCAACGTTGCCATGACAGCAGGCCGTCACAATCGGAACCCGTCGCCGTACGGCGAAAGTAGATATTTGTCGTGACGGTCGTCCGTCCGGCAAACAAGCAACCAATGAGAGCCGAGTACAAGCGCCATCTGGCGATTCATTGGTTTCTACAAGATGAGCGCACCATTTCTGCTATTGGACGAATACAGTCACGTGCTTGTCGTTCGTCTGCACAGTATGAATGCCTCTGTCTATTTGGAGGACGTACGTCCGTCCGCGTCCGCTGGGGAAGAAAAATCGTGACGGACGTGTCGTTCGGACATAGTGTAAATGACCCTTTAGTGCGTAAATACCGCACGTGACTTTCAGACGAAGCTACTGCGAATGCTCGAAGTTTTTCACCTCCGTCTGTTACGTCCAAAAAACGGAACGGTCGCATTGTGAATAGCCCTTAAGGCCACTATATATGAATGAGCCGACGCTTTAAGGTTAAGTTTGAATCCACTTTGAATGCAGCGCGTGTTATGTCTTTTCTGATGGTTGTCTTTTCGGACGAGTTATCGCGTTCTGGTCATCTTTAACTGTGAACAATGATGATTTTGGTAAAACTTTGGCCAAAGTGATCAAATTTCAGCTTGATGCGTCAGGCTGTCTATATAGCGGCTCTAGCCCCATCTATGTAGTAATGGCCGAGTATCTCGTGAATAAAATTCATTGTGCAGTTTCACATCGAATAAGGTCTCCATCTGGTGGTTAAACTGGGCGTCAAAATTATATATATATATATATATATATATATACAAATTTAAATATAATTCAAAAAGAGTTCAATAGTAGGGATAAATAAATCCCAAAAAATACAAAACAAAAAAAAAAAAAAACTGAAATGTCAGCGCAAAGCCGCTAGGAACTATAGCAGGACAAGCATATTCAAACTATACAAAACGAATGAAAAGGCGAACCAAGGACTGACACTTCATCGGGGGGAAGACCAAATACCTGGTTCGCAAGGCCCTTCTATCTGATAGAAATGATCTCGCGAACCAGGGATCTGGTCTTCCTCTGATAACGTGACAGTCCTTGGTTCGCCTTTTCATTCGTTTTGTATAGTTTGAATATATATATATATATATATATATAGTAATGTCCACAAACCACTTACCATTCTCGTCCTTGTAGGCCGCCCAGAACCCGAGGCACGGGTTCTTGGCCATGCACGTCAGTTTGAAGAACTGTACTGGTATCTCGACGTCGGTGCGGAAGTAGCCTTCCCTGTGTTGAGCGGGGTCAAGGGCGTGGAGGGGCGTGGCCTCCGGGTCGTGGGCGGGGTCCCGGTCGTAGAGCCCCACGCTGTGACCAGGCCGGACCGCGGGCGCCAGCCAATTGAGCTCCAACTGACGCTTGACCACGCCCCCTTCCGTGGCCGCCACGGCCAATGACGAGATGGTGATGAACACTCTGGGCTGCGTGGAGGCCTTCTGGAGCGGGCAGCCTGCGGGAAATGGGATTATGAGTACAAGGTCCGGCTCGGGTTGACCTTGGGTGCGTTCAAAGTGCTGGCCCGAGTCGCTCGAGATACTCGGGATGTCTCAAAGCGTTCAGAGCCACCATTAGAACAGCCCGAATGCCTCAAGTGCTGTCCAGAGTAGTGGCCTGAGTCACTCGAGTAAAAGCACAAACAGCCCAGGAAATTTAGCTGGGCAGATAGGTTTAGGCCATTAGCAAAGGATGATGCTCATTGGCTGAATTTTTTTACTTTTTCGTCTACAAGGATTTCCGAAGAGTGAATGAAACAAAATCTTGAAAATACACACACAATGGTCGAAAATACGCACGCTATTTGCTGTGATGAATCTGAAAGGATATTTCCGTGAGAATCGGTCAACGCGGGAGTAATCCTGACAGATAAGCGAGATCGATGAAATGCTTCACTTACTGTAATGCACATTTCATCGCAAATTCCTTCATTTAAAATAAAGTATTTCTCATTAAATTCTCAAGCCAATTCGACCCCACGCTCGACCACGACGGTACAGGAACAATCCTTGCCGCCAAATTTAAGAATGGTATCATTTTGTGCCAAAATATAGGAGCAAATGCAGGATTGACCGGCGCGTTACTCTCGACGCTGTTCTGTCCGCCATGTTGTCTTGTGCCTGTTATCCCAAGAGACGTTTAGAGTAGCAGTTTTTTGAGCTATGCCCCATTTATTTATGACGTCACGACTGGGACACTCGGGCATCTCGGGCCATCACTCTGAACCAGTGGTCGGAAGTAGCGCGCTACAAGTAGCGAAACTACTGTAGTAGCTACATTTTTCAGTAGTTTGTAGTGTAGCGCACTACTTTTTAAAAAAAAGGTAGAGTAGTGAGTAGTGCGATACAAAAAAATAGTAGTTTGTAGCGATTTCTGAAAACTACTTTTAAATTAAAAAAATAAATAAATAAAGGGAAAAAAAAGAGAGAACGAAGGAAAAAAACAAGGTTTTTCTTGTGGCGAATATTCATAAAAATTGTAAAAAAAAAAAAAAATCTAAAAAAAGACAAATTTTAGCAAAAAAAAAAAGAACAAAAAAGAAAAGTAACAAATAAATTCAAAAACAATTCCTATTTCTATTCCATATTCGCATGAGGTAATTTTTTAATTTAAACCACTTTTCGAATTTTTTCGGTCGATCCTCAAGCGGTGTATTTTAGTTAGTTATTTATTTTTTAAAAAGTAGCGAAGTAGCAACTACATTTCAAAAGTAGTGTAGCTCGCTACATTAAAAAAAAAGTAGTTGTAGCTGTAGTTAACTACATTTATAAGAAAGTAGTTGTAGTTGTAGTTCGCTACGAAAAATATGTAGTTTTTCCAACCACTGCTCTGAACGCAGCCCTACTCTCATCGAGTTTTCTTATGCATAAAAATGTTACTGACACTTCGGCTAGGGCCGTCTCTGACCTTTTGGAGGCCATTAGGATCATGAGGCAGCTAAGACCTTGACAAAGCAACAATTTTGTTGAAATAGAAAAAGAAGAAACAGCGAGGTTCCAAATTTCTTTGTTGTTGTTTCGAATCTCCCATCTGGTCCGACGGAGTCAGACCAGAATCTTTAGTCACATTAAATGACAATTTAAATATATATTTTTGTCTCGTGTGCCACTTTCTTGATAGATAATAAGTCTGTAACTGAAACTGAGGGCGATTGCGGGTTCCCTGGGCACGTGCCCATTGGGAAAGGGGGTGGGGGCTAGCGACGGCACGAAGCTCTCCCAAAAAAAAGGGATCCCCTCGGAGGGTTGTCGCCACGTGAAGTTCCAGTCGTTGAATAGACGGGTTCGATCCCAGCAGATCAAAGATCCACCGTCTTGATTAATGGAATGGTGGCTTGGGGGACGTTAAAAATGTCGTGGTCACAAAGTCCTCCAAGTGAAACGATTCCTCTGGGGGTGATGGGCCAAGGGTTTGCTCGGCCCTCGGTCTCGTTCAAGAATGAACAGAGCGCTCTTCGGGGTCCTATCCCGGTTAAACCACGAGTTGTGGTAGGTACGGGGGACCCTGGAGTGTGGGAAGTCGTTGAATAGAAATTCTGTTTTTCTGTTGGTAGCTTCAAATTTCGCAGGAATCTGCAGTTTTTAGAAAGTCAGCAGCAGATCTAAATCTTTTGCAAACGACTCTTCCTCGTCTCGAAACGCGACATTCTGTGACGAAAATGATTATGTGGTTGAGAAATGATGCGACTCGCATGAATGTGATGGTTGGAATTTTAAAATCGTGACAACACTGTTAAAACTACTGGTTGCATGTGGCACATTTAAGGGTGAAAAGTTATAGCACCAGTGGCACCCCATGAAGGGTGCCACTTGGCTCCCGGTGGCGTCCCTGAATGTGCCATATGGGGTCAAGCACCCAATGGGTGACCCATGGGGAGCCTAATATCACCTTCAAGGGGGCCATCGAATGGCACCCTTCGGGGGGTGCCGCTGGTGCTACAACTTCTCACGCTTAAAGGTGCCTCATGCAACCCGTAGTTTAACAGTGAACCCCAGGGGTGCCCACAGGGGGGGGGGGGGATTATGGCGCAAGTTGCGCCATCAAAATTTTTGGGGGGGATTTTTTAAAATTAATTTATTTATTTACTTATTTATTTAAAATATTTACTGATTTTTTTTAGAAAAATTATTCATTAATTAATATTTTCAATTTAAATTAGTTCTTTTATTTCTTTATTATTATTTCTTTATTTATTTATTTATTTTGTGTGTGTGAGTGTGCTTGGAATGTCTGGAAAGAGAAAAAAAGCGATTCTGTTCTACGCATAATTAGTACTTTTAGAAAATTAATAATAAATAAAAAAATTAATAAAAAAAGAATAAATGAGTAATATTTAAAAAAATAAATAAATATTAAAAAAAAATAATATTTAAAAAAAATAAATAAAATATAAAAAAGAGAGGTAAAACTAAAAATAAAAAGCACAAGAGGGTTGTGAAAATTGGGGGGGGGGGGGGGGGGGAATTTGCGCAATTGAGCTTGGGGGGATGGGGGATGGGCACCCCTGGTGAACCCTATGATAGGAGCCCTTTTGCTAGTCAGACTCATACCATCGTGTTTGTAATATTTTTATCTACATTTTTATATAATTCAAACACTCGGTGCGAGTAGTTAAACCTATGTCGGATCTTGTACTATTAGCTCTTGGCAAGGAAAACTGGGTGCATAGATCTTGCATTCACAAATACACAACTCCGTAGCCGCAGCTGGCCACCATTAAACACGAGAATCTTGAAGTAAACGGGCAAGTGCAGCCAACGCCGTGATGGACTACATTGGTCGATAGTAGTGATGCGACATCGATGCCGATGTTTTTTCAAAACATCAATATTTTACGGTCATTTTTAGTTCGATGGTTTTTTTTTTTTCGATGTCGATATTTTATATTTCAGCGAGAAAGTTCGGTAAAAATATGTAGTAATTATCTACTTATATTAAAAACTGAGTATCTTTCTATGTCACGCTTTTTTCTCCTGAACGCCACTGAACTGAAAGTCGAACCAGGTACAAATAGATAGGTCATTTTTCAGGCTTCATTAGTTTCAATTTATATAATTAAACGATTTTAATTAGCGAAGATATTAATTAATAAGTAGTCAAATTTAAAGCGATTAAGCCTTTTCAATGATTAAATATGAAATCCATTGTTGAAACGTGGTTGCTATGAAACAGTGATAACAATGATAATGAGAATTTTGAATAAAGGCTTAACTAAATCAAACACAAAACTCATAAGCACTTACATAGTATTTTTATCACAAGCTACTTGTAATATTTTGAAACATTCATTTGTTGAAAAGCCATCTACTTATATTAAAAACTGAGTATCTATCTATGTCTGCTTTTGTCCTTTGATCGAGCTGAACTTACTGACACTTTCCTCACCATCTTGAAGACGCGAAGCATCTCAATAATTCGAATGATTTTTTTATATAGGAAAAAAGTAAAGGCGTGAAGCGTGTGTTAGCGAGTCGCCTTGGCGGGGAATAGTTTCTTGAAATTTTCCTCACTACTTTCAGGGCACGAAGTGCCCGTGCAACGCCGGGCCACGTGCGTGGTATGTCTTGAAATCGAATGCACATTAAATTATATCAATTAATATAACTTCAGAATGAGGTAAAAGTTAGAGAGGGGGGAACTTATGCATCAACATGCCGCAGGAAGCTAATCTAGCTGCCCTGGCAGCTGGTACTTATTTTAAAAATTGCATCTTTAATCGGTAGTTGCAGTATTACTGATGACTCACCCGCGAAGCCGGGGTTCTCGATGGGCGCCGATGAAGATGAGGCGATGAAGAGGACGATGATCATCAGGCGGTGCGAGTGCTTCGTCATGACTGAAAGACTGAGGCGGCGAATGTGGAGATGCGTTTGTGGAACGATGCGGCCTGCGGAGAATGGAAGATCGTTAGATTGAGTTTTCACTTTCTAATGGGCAAGCTCAGGGTTTCTAAATTTAGTTGATACCCTTTTTAAAGTCCCCCCCCCCCCATGAATATTGACAATGGCTGCCTTATTCACATTTTGACAATAATGATACTTTTGAAATTTCCTCGGCATCCCCCCCCCCCACCAGTTATACGCTATTTGGGAGAGTAACTATTCTAGTCTTTTTTTTAATGCGAAAAATACTTGTACTGGAAATATGACACTGAAATCAGCGCTTTCGTAGCTCCAATTATGAAAAAGATGAAATTATTTCTTTTCTGATTAATAGATATGTTTTATATGGGACCACAGGAAGTAGGTGTGGAGAATACGTTTTGCTCCTATTTTTCCTTTAAACAACTGTCCGTTAACCCATTAATGCCTGACTTTTTTTTCCAAAGATATTTTGTATACTGGTTACAGTGTTTAATGGAGAGGAAAAATAATAAAAAAAATATGTAAAAATATTTTTTTTATTGAGGAAGGAAAACTCTTCCCTTAAATGTTACGATAGACCCTAGAGGGTACATACTTTTATTACTAAATGGTTTTTCTGTCTACGATATGATATTTAAAAAGACATTTTATAAGAAGAAATAAAATCAACAATGAACATAAACTGGGAAGCTGGGAATCACTTTGAAAACTCTCTTTCTTAAGATTGCGAACGATGTCATTTTTGATAAAGATCATATTAAAACTGCTACAGAACACACTTTACAATGGTTATGTGCTGCAATCTGTTAATAACGAATCGAAACAATACCAAGGTACTCATTGAACACTATTCATTGGTTGAAATGTTCATTTTGGGGAAATTCAGACCCTTTTTTGGACCGTGCCTAAAAAGGGACGCTAGGCATTAATGGGTTAAACACGGTTTTGTAAGAACTTGAAACTATACCAATGTTGCAAAACTCAATTAACATTTAACATTCTAATTAGATCTAAATTTATTTTCAATTCAGCGATGTAACCTTCATTTCCATACACACAGTGAAGCACCGTTTATACGTTTCTCTTTTATACGTTTTTATCATTTATACGTTTTTAGTCTCGGTTCCGGCAGAGTCCAATACATATTAATGTTAAAAAATTTCTTTTATACGCTTTCTTGAAATCGCAGTTTCATTTATACGTTTTATTAAAATCTGAGTCAAAAAGAGCGAGAATGGGCGTGGGCAGATGTTTTACCAAAAACGATAAAAAACTGCTTCACCATAGGTATAGATTTTTGTCGTCAGTGGATGGCCATATTGAAATCACCGAAATTACTGATTTTGCTCCCCCTAAAAAGTGGTCAAATGTAAATGAAGTTTCTTCATTTCATGACTCTGTTAACTGCGATTCAGAACTTGCGACATGTTCACTTCTAACAATTGATGAAAAAATCGATGAAGAATCCAGCAGCGAAGAAGAGGATAATTGTTCGGAAAAGCCACTGCCAAGTTTTCAGCAAGCTTTAGAGGGTTTTAACACCATGCAAGACTATCTCATTAGTAGTGAGTTAAATGATAATGTTAAAATGGCACTTTTAACTATAAACAAAGAACATTTTTCTGTGCATTCCAAAAGAGCCCTACAGCCTAAAATAACGAAATACTTTGAATATCAGAAGTAGTAGATGTAAATTAATTCTAGAATTGAAAGGTTAGTATTACATGCTTCATTTCATTGGATTTCATTATTTTATTTTTCTTATAACCCTTAAGTTACTTTCAACCACAATTATTCGTTTTTCCGTATTTTTTTGTAATTTTCATTTATACGTTTTTTCATTTATACGTTTTTTTTTCTCACGGTCCCTTGAAAAACGTATAAACGGTGCTTCACTGTATTTTAGTCATTTTTATCTCCATATTAAAACTATAACAACTTTTTCGCTACAAAGTTTGTGTAGAACACATAAAAATTACTTATTACAATAAAACTCAGGTAGCACAAATAACCTTTAAACGTTTTATAAACGTTTTTAAGCGGTTGTCACAATGTTAGTAACCATTTTACAACGTTTAAAAAACGAAGTGTGCTACTTGGGAAGTAGATCCGAAGTAATTGGAACTCTCGGATAACTGAACTTTTCGGTTTCCGGTAGTGACTTTTTCTTTTCTCTCAAAGAAAAGAGAGGGAGGTGAAGCTGGCAGTTCCCCGCATCAAAGCTCTAACCATTACTTCCGTTTATGAGCTAATATTTAGAAAAGTGCCAATTTGAGTCCCAAGTGAATTTTCACCAGTATTTCAATAACTAGTTAAAAAAATAATTTTCCCCAGAAAGAAGATAAGTTTTTCTTTCATTTCATCTAATAACGTCAGAAAAAAAATTTTTTTTTTTCATCAGAAAATATTGTGTTTATACATCAAAAATCAGATCGGTAACGTGTCCCAAGTAGCAAAGCTTAGCATGCAAACAGGTCATGCGCACTTTCTAACTTCCTAAAAAAACGCACTTGCACAAAAAACGATTCTATTTTTACCCCTTTGTTAATATTTTACTTCATTTTTGTTTTAATCGATTTCTGATTTTCTAGCTGATGCGAAATAAGCGTGTCCCAAGTTCCGCCGTCAGAGTGGTAACAATAACTTCCGATCTATGTTTAGGCTCCCAAAATCATTTCCTGCACCTATACCACGTGATACTGAGTACCTGGTGGAAAGTTTTATCGAATTGTAATTAAAAATTTGCATTTCTGCATCTAAAATTGTAGGTAAGATTTTTTAAGTGATTTTATAAAATGTGTGTCATTTGAGTCATCAGATCGGTAACACGCTCTAAAATGCGCAGTTTTTATTATTTTAAAAATTATTTTATATATAAGTATAGTCCTTTGTTACAAGTGAAAAAACCACGTGTTTGATTTTGGTTTAGTGCGATCGACTCGGAAATAAAAAAAAAACTTTGTCAGTTTGTCAGATCGGTAACAGTCAGAGCGGTAACATTGAAAAACAGCAAATATGTTACAGAACTAACTCACACGTTTCAGAATTATAAAAAGCAAAAATCATACTTTAGCCATATATATTGAATATTTTTGTTCTTAAAAAATGAAAAGCAATGAGTTTTAGTACAATTGCTTCATTTGTGGTTTGTATGACCTAACAATAGAAGTTAGTAAAATAAGAAAAATTGACACTGCAGAAATTAAGTTAATTAATTATTATTATTTTAATTAATTAATTAATTTATTTTTTTGTGCCTCAATTTCTTATAACTTCGCTAAATAACTAGATAATAACTAGCATGCTAAATTTGAATTTCTGATCAAGAAATTAAATTTTTCCTGCAACTAATTAAAGAAAAGCAAGCAGCAGAGTTGTGTGTTGAAAAAGTTGAAGTTGTGTGTTGTTTTAAAACAAAACAAATGTTTTATTAGCTTGGATTTGGTAATCTCATAATTTATTTTATCTAAAAACCTTATCGCTCATTTTTATTTCCAAGAAATGCTTTTTCATAATGAAATTTGATTTTTTAGCCTAATATATATATTTTAATATAATTATCTTAATTCTATGTTAAAAATGCAAGGAAATGATATCATATTTAGAGATGTTAACGAAGACTGATAGCATAAACTCAAATATGTAACTCATATTAACATCAGATCTGTAACATTCATCAGATCTGTAACGGCTTAAAAGTGAGTAATCTAAGGAGGGGGTAAATAACTTCCTTGACCTCCCCCCCTTTTATTTTCTTGCATTTAGACCCACTTTAGACTTAAAATCCAATATTAGTTTTTTTCTGCAAAAAAATTTTTTTTTCAGAAAACTCCAACTTCAAATTGGCACTTTTCTAAATATTGGCTCTTATTTAATTTTCTCCTTTAATTAAAAGAGAGAGAGAGAGAGAGAGAAGGAAAAAAAAAGTTATACACCAAAAAAAAAAAAAAAATCATCAGATAGTAAAGTTATCCAGCTGGAACCTCCCAAAATTTTCTTATAATTATTATTTGGATGTTTTCTCTACAGTGCTTTAACTCTGGAAAACTTGAAATTTATTTTTCATCTGCTAGGAATGATATCCTTTTTTTCTTCTTAAAAAGTCTACATATTGTGTATTTTAATTATGCCTTTTTATTATGCTTGTAACAAAATTGGACTCCTTTGCTAGCTATTGTTTGTTACTTATTTTTTTTTTTTTTTTTTTTGTATATGGTGTAAACTTAAATTTTCCAGTTTTCTGTTGAACAGAAGAAAAAATAAGGCACTTTGCATTTCCCACCAACCACTTTCGTTTGAAGTTATGAAACTGAAGATAATTTAAAATCTCTCATCTATAACTAGATAAAATATCTGGCTTTGTATTAACGACGCATTGTTTTGAAATTGCGAAAATTTTAACTGAACATTCAAAGAGGAAAAGAAATAAAATACAACGAGTAGATCTTTCTGGTAGTAGTTTTTCTGACCAGTGAGCCTAGTCGTTTCTCTATGATGAATGGTGCTTTTCTAATACCAGAAAAGACCATTCTGAATTGTTCAGATTTATTCTGAATTTTGTAGAAAAAAATCCTAATTATTTTTTAAAGATTTCAGCAGGTATGCTGTCATCGGTGAACTAAGAGGATACAATTGTATTTCATGTGCGTCAAGCAATGTATGACGCTAAGGACGGAGTCTCATTTCTTTTTCTGAAAGTTCGTCGAATTAGACTAATTATAGTTGCACCCATGCGTTTGCAATAACTGTTCTGAAATCGTCGCTTTTGCTTTAATTCTGTCAAAGATCTTCCTCCGAAAGCGGAAATGAGTCGAATTTCCGCCGAAAAAGAGAGAAAGTTGGAACAGTCATTTCCGTAGGAATAAATATTCCACTTCATGGCATCGGTTTTGATTTCAAGTTTTTTTTTTTTTTTTTTTTTGTCATATGCCCTCCCCCCTCCTCCACGCTTAGACAGGTCTCTAGCCAGGGCCGAATTTAGCTCTATGCCGTCCCTCCCCCTTTAAAGAAGAAATAAAACTCCATTATTAAAGAAACGCAACTGAAGCCTTTAAAACAGTAGTTCTCCCAAACATAAAATTGATTCATCTTACGAAGAAATGATGACGCTTTAAAGATCATCATTTCATGATTTTATATCTATATTTTTCAATATAAAGTCATGAATTTATAAAATATAAATATTTAATTTTGTACGTTTTTTACCGTGCCAGTAGGCTTTTATACTGTTCTAGGATAGGGAACGATTCAATTGACTCCCAATTTAAATAATATTTATAGTACGTATTTTGTACAGATTTACATATATTAATTAATCAATTGTTATTTTATCGCAGTCCCCTATAGTTTAAAATAATTAAATTATATGCAATACACCGCCAACTGGTCATTTCCATCAATGGACTGCAGTTTTGTACTTGTTGTGCACTCATCAGCATGGAATTCTAATTTCACATTAGCTACCAGTTTTTTTTTTGGCTCTCTTTGCTCTATAAGAGGATTTTTGCCTCCAACTCGGTTGCTTTCCTATTCCATGCCGATGAGTGCACAATAAGCACGAAGCTGCAGTCAATGGATGAAAATGACCGAATTGGCGGTGTATTGCATGTTCTTGCCTTAGCCCTTGCTTAGGGACGGTTACTCACTGCTTTCATTAAATTATCTCTATATATTAAAAAAAAAGTAAGCTCAAAGATATTGTGAAAGGATGTTTATGGCTGGCGTGCGTCCAGGCACCTACGGACTTGAAACTTGGCACAAAATTAGTTCGAGCCAAGTAGATTTGCACCTCGGAGTCCTTTTTCTTAATTTCGAATTAGTTTTTTTTTAAATTAATTTTTAAGCATAAATTTCATACTTCACTAAATTAGGAGGCAAAAAATCCCCCACGCCCCCTAATGTTATATATCGTTGGAAAGAGATTTTTTTTTTTCTGAGAAAGAAGATGTTTGCTCCATTTCTTTCCGTCAATTATAACAGGAGATAGAAGTGATTCCATTTTAGACATTTTTCAAGGCTCACCTCGAGCAAAATTAGATTACATTCAACCAAACTGCTTCGAAACTTTTTCAAAAATGGTCGTGTTCGACAAACAAAACCGGTGACTTTTCGTTTTGTTTATTGCTCGTCTTAATTTAACAAAATATGCACGATTCATTTTATCGCATATTTTCTTTATTTTTTTTTTCATTTAAGAAAGATATTCATTATTCTTAAGGTATTTTATTTTGTTTACGCGATTTCATATGAATTACATAGCGTGTGTCAGTTTTTTTTTTTCTGCGAGGGAAAGGAACTGAATTTTTTGTTTGGGCTGAATACTTTACTATGTTTTCTAATTATGTACATATTTTTTGTCACTTTTTTAGATCAGGATAGGGGGCCGAGGTCTCTTTTAGACATTTGGCGAATTACTTTAAATTGTAAATTAACGGTTACTGTACTTTTAAAAGGTATGTGAGCATTTCAGTTAAAGAAAATGATAATTTTACATCGAGAGGGGGGGGGGGGTCAGCGGGGACGCCGTATTCGGTGGCATGTAGTCGATTTGACTCCAAACCACTAGAAGCAGGTGGTGATCGAGCCGCCGAAGGCGGTGAGCGAAGCGAGCAGAGGGCGGAGCCCCCTAGTAGTTTAAAAAAGCTGAAAAATACGCTTTTTGAGTTAATCAAACTAACATCCACTTATATCATCCACTAACATCCATCAAAATTAAACATAGTTTTGCCTTCAGTGTTAATAACAGTATTAAACATATTACTTTTGTATTTGCAAAGAACGTGAATTTTATCTTTTATTCATAGTTACATACATACAAACAAACAAACCCACCGTGTAAAATTAATAAAAGCATACTAAAAACTTGTTCTCTTTCATTGTCTGAAGTCATAAAACGGTTCCTTACAATGGCAACTCAGGTGAATAATTATAACAAGTTATAAACAGGAATTTGACCAAAAGAATCAAAACACAACGATAAGAAATGGGTAAGGAAATGAGCAGTAACAGAGACTTGTTTTGAGTGCGAAGTATATGGATCGCTCGAGACAGAGTCTGTACTTTCAGAGCAAACTGCCTTCTTTGAGTTGATTCAATTCGCCATCTTTCGCTCCAAAAGACATTGTGTTGTGATAAAAACGATTGCATTCCGAACAACTTATATATTTGATCTTATGTGTTACCTAAATGAAAATCGTGTTGCGCAACCGAATATTTATCTTTGTTACTTAACACTTAAAAAAACTGAACTCAGTGGCGGTCGCCCATGGGGGCCAAGTCCTGCTGTGACCATTTCAGTTCACGAGACCAAGAGCTCTAGGTTGCAGGGCCTGCGTTCCCGCTTGGAGATCAGCCAAAACCCCACGGTTCAGTTCCCAAGCATGATTGTTACACATGTAGCTCAATCTCTGCTGAGCACTAAACTTCAATGTTTTGCACGTGGACTATTTTTCGTACGGCTGTCAACTTTGTTCATCATAGCACTTTATTCTGTTATTTTTTTTATTTAGAGGGGGGGGGGGCATTTTTTATTAATTGATGTCTCCGTTTATTAAAACTGCACACCTACGATATTGGTCGCTTTGTTCAGAAAATAATCAGTAGAATCGAATGGTACCTCGTTCGAGTCTCTATTCCCAGCGGTTTTTGAGGAGTTCAAGCTTCAGACTGACAGACATGAACCAAGGGCGCCTGTAAAGGGTGGGTCCAGGGAGCCCGGGCCCATCCCAAAATGAAGAGAAAAAAGATGATAGTAAAGCGTGATTCGGCTGACGTATGTTCACATCTAATTTCCAAACTTTTACCAATTGAAATAAAAAAGGAAAAAATGTGGAATAAGTCTCCTCCCCGGCAGGTCCAGAATGGGAGAGCAACAAGGCCCGGAACTTCTAATATTTTAACCCGTGGTGAAATAAAAATAAGTGGATGCTTTCTAGTGCCAGGTTTATGACTCCGTTTCGGGGACAGTGTCCCGAGTGAAAACTTCAGGGGACAACAAATTCAAGTGTGACTCCTAGCAAATGGGGATCAAGACCCCTTAATTGAGACCAAAGAGATCCCAAAATTCCGTTTCTTCAAAACTTCAGTCATGGAAGCTTTCCAAGTAATAACCAACTCTAATGTTATCAAAGCAGTGGTCGGAAGTAGCGCGCTATAAGTAGCGAAACTACTGTAGTAGCTACATTTTTTAGTAGTTTGTAGTGTAGCGCACTACTTTTTAAAAAAAAGTAGAGTAGTGAGTAGCGCGATACAAAAAAATTGTAGTTTGTAGCGATTTCTGAAAACTACTTTTAAATTAAAAAAAAAATAATAAATAAATGAAGAAAATTTAAAAAAAAGAGAGAACGAAGGAAAAAAACAAGGTTTTTCTTGTAGCGAATATTCGTAAAAGCTGTAAAAAAAATCTAAAAAAAGACAAATTTTAGCTAAAAAAAAAAGAACAAAAAAGAAAAATAACAAATAAATTCAAAAACAATTCCTATTTCTATTCCATATTCGCATGAGGTAATTTTTTAATTTAACTCTTTAGGATCGAGAAGGGGGGAATTTTTTACTACCGTTAAGTCCTGAGTTTTTCCATTGAGCGATTCGGGAAGTGGAATCGTCCAAGTCTTGACCCCCCGTCGAGCAGCGCGGCTCGTTTTCAATGCGCTAATTACAATAGGCGTGGTGAAGCTGTCACCTTAACGCTTATATCCTTCGGGCGAGTGGACACTCGCTTTCACAAACGATCTCATCAAGTTTTGTTGATTACCCTCAACTATTTCCTTAAAATCGGTGTATACAAATGTCCTACGAGCTTTGAGAGTAGTAGATTGAAAAAAAAAAAAAGAAAACAGTTCGGAATCTGGAAATATTATTCTTCGTTTTTGTTCAGAATGCTATTTATTATTCAAAAAACCATAAAAGATAAACGAAGATACTTGTTTATTTTAGTTTTTTATTTTTTCGCAAAATGTAGCTATATTTAGTTCTTTAGAAGTAGTCACAAAATTTTTAAATAATATGAATGCTTATTTTGCTTCCTATCCGTGTTGAGATGAGATCAATTACTACACAAATAAATAAATGCGAACATTAATGAATAAATAAAAGTAAAAACATGTTCCACAATAACTATTTCAAAAGGGGTTTTTTCCTTTTCTTCTTTTACTTATTAACTTAGCCACTTATGAATTTTCGGGGAGGGGGATCACAAGTGGTTGAGTTTAATTTTTCGGGTCTATTTGTGTAAATATTCACAGAAAAAATTTGTATAACATTCATTTAGTATCAAAATTAAAAAAAAAATGTGTCACTAAGAGTACAGAATGACTGATTTACTATTTGAAAAACCAACTCTTTCTGACAATTGTTGACAAAATGTTTTGATTAAAGTTCCCACTAAGAAGTAGAAAATGCTGATTTTGATACCTTTTTAACACCTGTTTTTAAATTACTGTTTTAAGTACATCATATTTGATGACTCAAATTGAAAAATATTCCTCGTCACGTGTGAAAACAAGTATCCGATTGCAATTCCGTTTTAAGTTCTTTAGGAATAATAAGTGGATTTATTAGCAACTATTTTACTTTTTAATGACTGAAAAAAATGAAAATATTTTCAAAACTCATATATGTATATGAGCCAATATTTAGAAAAGTGCCAATTTGAAGTTGGAGTTTTCTGAAAAAAAAATTTTTTTGCAGAAAAAAACTAATATTGGATTTTAAGTCTAAATTGGGTCTAAATGCAAGAAAATAAAAGGGGGGAGGTCAAGGAAGTTATTTACCCCCTCCTTAGATTACTCACTTTTAAGCCGTTACAGATCTGATGAATGTTACAGATCTGATGTTAATATGAGTTACATATTTGAGTTTATACTTTCAGTCTTCGTTAACATCTCTAAATATGATATCATTTCCTTGCATTTTTAACATAGAATTAAGATAATTATATTAAAATATATATATTAGGCTAAAAAATCAAATTTCATTATGAAAAAGCATTTCTTGGAAATAAAAATGAGCGATAAGGTTTTTAAATAAAATAAATTATGAGATTACCAAATCCAAGCTAATAAAACATTTGTTTTGTTTGAAAACAACACACAACTTCAACTTTTTCAACACACAACTCTGCTGCTTGCTTTTCTTTAATTAGTTGCAGGAAATTTAATTTCTTGATCAGAAATTCAAATTTAGCATGCTAGTTATTATCTAGTTATTTAGCGAAGTTATGAGCAATTGAAGCACCAAAAAATAAATAAATAAATAAATAATAATAATTAATTAACTTAATTTCTGCAGTGTCAATTTTTCTTATTTTACTAACTTCTATTGTTAGGTCATACAAACCACAAATGAAGCAATTGTACTAAAACATTGCTTTTCATCTTTTAAGAACAAAAATATTCAATATATATGGCTAAAGTATGATTTTTGCTTTTTATAATTCTGAAACGTGTGAGTTAGTTCTGTAACATATTTGCTGTTTTTCAATGTTACCGCTCTGACTGTTACCGATCTGACAAACTGACAAAGTTTTTTTCTTATTTCCGAGTCGATCGCACTAAACCAAAATCAAACACGTGGTTTTTTCACTTGTAACAAAGGACTATACTTATATATAAAATAATTTTTAAAACAATAAAAACTGCGCATTTTAGAGCGTGTTACCGATCTGATGACTCAAATGACACACATTTTATAAAATCACTTTAAAAAATCTTACCTACAATTTTAGATGCAGAAATGCAAATTTTTAATTACAATTCGATAAAACTTTCCCCCAGGTACTCAGTATCACGTGGTATAGGTGCAGGAAATGATTTTGGGAGCCTAAACATAGATCGGAAGTTATTGTTACCACTCTGACGGCGGAACTTGGGACACGCTTATTTCCCATCAGCTAGAAAATCAGAAATCGATTAAAACAAAAATGAAGTAAAATATTAACAAAGGGGTAAAAATAGAATCGTTTTTTGTGCAAGTGCGTTTTTTTGGGAAGTTAGAAAGTGCGCATGACCTGTTTGCATGCTAAGCTTTGCTACTTGGGACACGTTACCGATCTGATTTTTGATGTATAAACACAATATTTTCTGATGAAAAAAAAATTTTTTTTTCTGATGTTATTAGATGAAATGAAAGAAAAACTTATCTTCTTTCTGGGGAAAATTATTTTTTTAACTAGTTATTGAAATACTGGTGAAAATTCACTTGGGACTCAAATTGGCACTTTTCTAAATATTAGCTCATATACATATTTTTTTTCTGTTTTGATGTAACTGGGAGCAAAGGAAAAACTCGAAGTTCCGAAGGTATTTGGGTACTGAGCATTTAGTAAAGCAACAGAATAACGCAGTTCCCGCTCTTACTTTCCTAGTTCTTTGTATCTAAATTCCTAAATCCTTCTGTTCATTAATAAATACAAGATGGCAGTTGAAAATTATTGAAATCAATTTACACTTGCTGTCTTCTTAAAATAAATACGTATAGTAGAAATATAATATCGTACATCTCAGGATTGTTGACATAATAAATTTTAATTAAAATATTGTGTCAAACTCAATGTTAGGATGCGTAATATGAAAGTCCAGATTTGATAAATGGGCTCCTCCCTCCCTCCGTCGAACTATTGTTCAATTAAAAAAAACACAATTGCAAACTTTAAAGGTTGTGCTTAAAACTGTGAACATTTTAATATTATTGTCAAAGAAAAAAAAAGTTATGTTGTCCGTAAATTTTTATACTAGAGAGAATTTTTATCGAAACTTAGTTTTGCTTTTTCCTACTGATAACAGACTTTAAAATTTTCTGTAAAAATTTTTATTACTCATAAATTACTCGACACTTTCTTTTCAGTCTTTCTATTTACTGATTAGAGTCAGTAAGCTGTCTTCTTACATCACCGTCACGCTTCGGGTACACGGTCTTTTGCCCTAGTGCTTGCGGCATTTCTTTGATTGGTTTTTATCTTTTGTCGAAAATGTTAACAGCCAGTTTTTTTTTAAATATTGCTATTTTTTTTTATAAAAAAGGTAAACTAAAAATAATAATAATTATCACAATAATAAATCCATTTTCCAATTCCGTTCAATAAAACAACTCGCGTGGATGGAAAAGCTAGATCAAGTTTCCTCATTTCCTCCCGAAAAGAAGGCATCTTCACAGGTTATTATCAGCAATCAATCCTTGTAAACGAATTCATGGGCGTCGCTGCCTGCTGAACATTGGGGGGGACTTTGGAAAAATAGAAATACTAGGAAAAATTCATGTTTTTTAAAAACATGCTTAGCCTTTGTAAAGACCAATGAACATTGTAATTTTCAAATAAGGACCACAAGGAGTTAATATTCTGACCGTAGCGGGGACAAAAAATTGGGGAGGGGGTGTATGAAATTGCCGACCCCTCATAAATTTCAAACAGAGGGAAAAGAATGGGTCCAACATCTTTTCTAAGAGGGTAGTCATAACTAGATCAGAGAGTTGAGAATGTTCCTAATCGTAAGTATATTATTTACCCAGAAGTAAGGAGGTACGGTGGTTTCTTCCCCGGATATTTTTTGGAATTTGTGGTCTTAAAAATGCATTTTAAACGATCTTTGGTAATGTTATGGGAGAATAGGTTCGAGTGCGCTCATCCGTCCATTTTTCGATATCGAAACGTTAAAAACTCCATTATTAACTCTGATTGTGCTATGGAAAGAGGGGATCTGGAATTTTTTCGAAATTGTATTGCTAAAAACGTAATTTTAGACTATCTTTGCAGATAATACGTAGATTAGAGATTCGAGTTCCCTCTTTTCAGAAAATTATCTCTGAAAA